>VOMN01031436.1:0-13417 GCA_014899125.1 Orchestia grillus
TTTACAGTCTACTGAAGATGAGCGGTGTCTAGCTCAAAAGCTCTAGAGAAAGAAAACTTTTAAAATTAAAACTAGTATGTTTTTCCTGTCTTTATTTTATGGTTTTATGTATTTCAATTAAATTAACATGCATTACACATAGGAGATTTTTGAAGTTTTTGAAAAAAAAATATAAGATATTAATGAACAATGTTATTTTGTAAACATTTTAAAACTTTCATAAAAAAACAATTTTGGCATCACAAAAATAAGATTGATTGCAATAAATACATTTTAATGCAAGAAATAAAGTCCACCAATAAAATTTAAGAGACAGAAAATTAATTTTTGTTGGGAGATGGGAGTTTCAAAATTTTTATTTTACTTTTATTTTTCTATCAATAAGTTTGCAAAGATTGAAAATTTGATCCATAAAATTGCTGGGGCATTTTTGTATTAAACCTCTGCATCAAATGAACCATATTTCATAACTATAGATCAAAAAATCTACACATTAAAAGTTCTCAAAATCATAAAAGTCGAGTTTTCAAAAGAGCCAAATAAAGGAAAAAAGTGACTTCTCATTTGTAAATTACAATAAAAATATGTATAATCTCCTTTTTAAATCCCTTTACAGCATTGAAAAAATGCACGTGGCCCCCAAAATCAGAAAAAGTCAAACATCTTGGTTAAGGGGTTAAGGGGTGGGGCAATTGGGAACCAGGCATGTAAAGGTAAGACACTTTCAATGCAATTCTAAAAACAAGATAACTCTTCCAATTTACCCACTAGATCAATGCAGTGAGTCTTATTAGATGCATTTCATTTTAAAGAATGAACAACAATTGAATATTTACACAAGGACAGAAAAAATTCAAAATTGTTTTTCAACTCTTAAAATACATGTTTTTGTAAATTTTGATACATCTTCCCAAGGTATAAATTACAAAAGCACACATACAATTGCTAATCATTAGTGATTACTTGCTCTTTCATAATTACCTAGGTTATCAATCAGGTGGCAGCAGAAAATCTACTGCCATCCCCTGGCCCCCTCAATATATTTTTAGCTGTCATGAGTCATAACTCTACTACTCACAACATTATGGTAAAATTTTACCCTATGCTTTAGTAAACATATGTAAATGTGTTGTATCTTATACCTAAAAATTCAATTTTAGATTAATTGTCCCAAAATATTGGTCAGTCTCCACAAGATATCATAAAACCTTTACATGTACTTGTAAATGTCTTACAAATACTTGGATATTTTATGTTCAATAATGATGCATGCATGAATTCATCATGGAAGACAAAAGTTTAACTTTGATGAGCTGCAAAACTCTAAAAACATATTTACTACGGGAATTGTAATATTAATTTAGTTAAATATTTTTCAAAACCTATAACATATTGAAACCTCAAAAAAGCAAACCAGTATATTGTGAAGGATTAGAGCAATAAGACTGCATTCAGCTTTAGATGAATAACTAGCAGTATCTTAGTGAAAGGGGATTTGGAAATATATCAGTGCAGGCTTATTAAAAATTAATATATAAATAAAAATAGAGATTGCAAGCACTTATTTTTTTTAAATTTTATATCAGCATTATTATGAACAGGTATCATCATAGTAACAGCTATTAAAGCATTCTAAAATTGCTTTTAAACTTTTAAACTCATCATTTTTTCAATCAAACTTGCTGAGTGGAGGTCTTTTACCACAAGATGGCCAAAGGAAATGTGATTGGAATGACAACAGGGCAAGGAAGAATACATAACTGGAAAATTTCACTTAGGCATATAGAGTCATGGGACTTAAAAATCCCATTGAGGCAGTTGAAAATTTAAATTAAATGAAAATAAAAAATATATATTTCTATTAAAACAATAACTGAATGCCTAATGGTGTTCATTTGACTGTGATTAACAAAAATCACAGCTTATCTCATTTATGCCTAACCCTGAGTTTAATAATTTTAAAATAATACATACATTACACATTATTGCCAAAAATTAAGTTTATAATCCATTCCAACACGGTATTGATGCGCAACATTAAATGTTAATACAAAGTCTTATACTTGTATTTTCAAGTTATTTCTTAAAAATGTCAACTTGAAACTCTGAAGTGTATTAGTTTCTGTAAAGGTGCTTGGACAAAGAAAGACAACTAAACTAACTCTTGTCCAGTAAAAAGAACCTTTATTAATTTAAACACGTTTTCCAATGGTCCAACACGTTTGTATGTGACCAACTTTGGAATAAATTCTTTTTCTTTCTTTTCTTCTTTCAATGCCTTACAGCTACTGGCATGGTGAGGAATGTGTGGTTTAAACCTTTTTTTCCAAGAAAAGTACTCCCTGCTTACACAAAAATGCCTTGACTGAGCCGAGGCTTGAACCAGGGTCTTCTCGACATCAAGGCCATCACGCCATGGAGCAAACAATACAAGAAATAAAGAAAATTAAACTATGTTAAAACTAATGGAACCTTTTGACTTGTGTTTGCTCTTGCTTTGGATCAAATCCCATGTTACACATAATATAAATCATAGGCTAAAATTTCATGTATGCTATGATTAAGATAGCGCATGCATTTGTAATGTACAATAATAACGGCCAGCTGATTATAACAAACGATTCATAGTACTTATGTCCAAACTTGTTACTGTAAGAGGCTTAGGGCTCTTCAAAAAAATAATAAAGCGACATTTTTGTTTCAACAATCAATTTAAACAAGAAAAAACATTTACTGTCGCAATGAATAATGTAATCTCTAAGACTACTTATTTCTTTGAAGCTAGGTACCTAAGCAATTGCGCAAGCTGTTTTACATGGTGTTTTTATACCAGGAAAACATTAACTATACATCCGCTTTTGAGAAAAACGGAAATTAGGAAATTTAGACCGTATCTGATTAAATTTATTTTAGTTTCCAATACCTGTGAACTCAGTAATATAAAATTTACTGAAATTCTAGATATTTTAAACCCATTGCTATCTAATATACCGCAATGTATTTTGGTCCAACTACATGCAAGCTGCATTTGGAAATACGTGTATACGAGGTGAATGAATATATATTTTCAGAATTTTTCAAAATTCTCAATTTTCCTCATGGCTACTTAACCTGTATCTTATAGTTCTTAATGGTTTTTAGCTTGTATATTTTCTCAAAATTATCTATAGATTTAAAGCTACTCTACAATTATACGTGCTTTTGTGATAGTCTTGTAGCTGAAAAATTCCGGTTCGACTCCCGGTTCAGGCACTGATTTGCCCATAACCACGGATTACTTCTCAAAGAAAAGGAAGCTTTAACCTCACATTCCTCACTCGTCAGTGGTTGTAGAGCATGGAAAACCAAACGGTAAAACGTATTAGAATTAATAAAATTATTTTTTTATAAATAATTTACAAATACTATCTTAGAACTACGGCTAGTTTTACTTGAACATGCAAGCCGTTTATTAACCTTCAACTTTAACCCATTGTATCCTCGTTGCCACGTTTAACACAACTGAAGGCATTGAAAAATCTAAGTACTGTAGTTTTGACTTGATAAGGATAATGTTTTTTTTCTTTCGGCTACTATTTATACTAAGTCTCCAAATAAATAGCAAGTTATTGGTGAGAGTAACGCGATTGTCACATAAAAACTGTAGACACAGCAAATACGAGTTCTTTTATTTATACATTTCTACACATTACATCATTTACATGAAATGGGTTTTTCGTATTTGACATTCAATTACCATTTGCGTACAAATAAGATTCTTCTACCTTTCCATTTAATCATTAGGCCTTCTAATCATATCTTATGTCCAGTTGGAATAAACTCAATTACTGGAAACTACATTTCGCTCACATAGGTTTTGTTTTAAACTTCTCGTCAAATTTGCTATTAGTGTTAAACAGGGTGCGTAAGGTATCTTAAAACATATTATAATTACAACTAACATGATAATTAAGTCTAAGATCTTCAAGCGTCGGAAGGAACAATAAGGAATGTTGTTCATTAAGACCTCGGATACAAATCATACGTTCTTAGGCAAGATCAGTTTACATCAACCAAAAATCAAGAGTCATTTAATACGTGCTGTTTTTATGAAAGTGTGAACAGATACCGTACGCACCTTGTAATATAGGCTGAAAAAATATTTGACCTAGTCACCCGCACAGCTGTAGGCTTAACTTGATTCATTACGCACACTGCAAATCCTTTCACCAAAAATACAGTGGAACCTAGACTTGCGAACACCCGTACACTTACAAAAAATTTGCCGTGCGGATGCCAGCACATTTGTTTCAATTTAAGAATTAAGGTTATACACAGTGGATCCACTTTCAGAAAAATTTCTGTTCGCACGGCCAGTTTTCCGTGTGTAAAGGTTTTTACACTCCACTGTTTAAAAAGTTCAAGCCTAATCGAAGGTGTGATTGACACCAATAAATTCCCGGGATAACTTAAAGGGAGTCAAAACAAGACAGAATTTTTTATTTGTAAATAAAAAAGGACCTTTGTACAATTTACAACGTCAGTTACGGCGACATCAATTCTAAAATACCCCAAGTACCAAAAACATTCTTGATAACAAATGTAGCACCTAGCTTCTCGAAACAAACAAAATAATGCATAAACTCCATGAATCAACAGGAGCATTCTAGACTAGCCGATGCAAGCGTTGGAACAACAATACCAGTTGTCATATTGCCATCATCCAAGGCATCAAACAGCTTAGCAAGATACTTCTAACAAAAATAAGTTCCAAAAGTTGATCAGCGCATAGAAGAGTTCTGTATCAACTGTGCGAAACGATTCGTGACATAGAGAGAAGTGTCCACGTATCTGTTGCAGCAGTCAGAGATGCACTGGCGACTTCTACTTGATAAAGAATCTGAGAGTCTCTCTGACTTCATGCAGATCTCCCAGCACTGGTTGTTGATTTTGTGCACCTGGGAATAGTAATATCACTGTAAGTACATCAGCACAAAGAAAAGAACATCCAGTTTATGAAAATTTCCTTACCCTGAGATAGCAGATGATGGGAATTTATTTTGGAAGTATGAACAGACAAGAAACAATCAAATTCACTGCCAATCAACAAATCAGAGGAAAATTTTATTTTCATTTTAATCTCTTCGATAGGTATGAAAGCATACGTGGGGATCAAGCAGGAGCCACAAAGTGTAGGCAGAGCACTAAGTGTATGCGATAGAATTGAGATAATTAAAAAACTTCTCAAATGAGAATTAATTTAGAGTTAAGTTACACTAATAAATGATCTCGAATTGATTTATGATAACAAAGGAGATATAGGAAGTAGGTATCTCCTAACAAGGTAATATACTAAAGTTTAAAATTATATACATTATCTTGATTCAGAAATATACATGTCAACTAACGATCTCGAAAATGAGTGCTGAGAATGAAATTGTCTTGAGTTCAATCCAACATTTACCAGAGAGAGAATGTGTAATTTCAACCCATGACATTTATTTCTTGAATTATGGAAAAACTTTTTTCAAGACATTACATTTGCTAAATCTTACATATACCTAAAGTACCTATTGTAGCTCACTTATCTTTTCTCTACAATTTTACTGATCATTTTTGCACAACATGTGCATAGAATTATCATAACGCAGAATTTTTTACTTTTCTACTTGATTATTTGAGCCTTTAATCTTGTTTCCATCATGATATAGAACTGATACTCTTCAACAACTTGTCGGTAGAACGATCCTTAAAATTTGTGACAATTTCATTGCAGAAGTCACACTCTGCTACATACTAAGAACCAAAGGAAATCAAAGAACTACACTTAAAACCTTACCCAATCTAGGCAAAATTTCAAAAATCTATTAGATGGCTTCTATCTTACAGTGCTGTTGAAAGTAGCTCGGCTCTCTTCGATCTGAAGCATCTCTTTGACGTTGGCAGCATCTGACCCCAAAGAACCTGGAATCAATGGGTAAAAATGTAAAAACTTTCAATTTTGCAATGATTTAAATACCTTTCTATCAATAAATTTTAGAATTCATACCAAAATTTTGTACTCTCAAAGAATACTGTTTTTTTGGAGCATATTCTATTCACTTTAATATAAGAATCAATAGAAATTCAACAAAGTGTAATGTTTTTGAAAACAATTAGAATGTAATTAATTTAAAAAAAAAACAATAACAGCTCAATATAGTATGTGGAAAACAAATTTGCAATGGCAATACTTTGTGACAAATCTTCACAACTGACATTTTTCCCTTGAACAGTACATGAGTATACTAGACTTTGATCAAAGTAAATTTAAAACTTGAATTGTTCTTCACATTTGCTAAGTTTATTCAGACTCTAAAATAAAACCTATCTATAAAATGAAGTCACATCCAAGCTAAGTAAAAATTAAAATACAAAGAATATGTAAAAAAGAACTTAGAATAAGTAATCTGAACAGCTTGAATATGAGAAAGTAGAACTATACCTGAGTTGTCTGCAAAACTGGAGTCTGAAAATGCAGAGGCGCTGGAGTCACTATCAAAGCTGCTGGCCGAGCTGCCAGAGTCGGAGCCTGAGCTGCTGCCACCACCAAATAACCAACTCATGACTGTAGCTCTACCTACACAGGGGATACCTGAAGGATTTCAAATGAAAACATTTGAATACATCTGAATACATACAATTTATAAAAATAAAATAAAGCATTACATAGGATAGAAATGTTGTAATTGCAACATTTTGAAATAAATTTAATGCCAAAAATGAAAAAATATGTATCAAGATGCATAAACTAGTAATTTGAAAATCTCTTATGCTAGTTAGACAAGTGGTAATACAACAGTTTTTCAAACTTGCAAGAATACTCCTTGGAACCTCTAGGACTGGTAGAAAAATTTAATTTGAAATACATTGGAATCTCAACCTATCAGTCCCATATACTATAAAAATCTTACATGTAGTAAAAATTTTTTTGAAAATTTGTTCCATACATATTAATTTATACTTGAAATTAAGAATTGGTTTATGTCTCTAGTGAATGCAAAATATTTTTTTTGTATGGCAAGTTTTTGATAGATAAGTGATATTTGTGGGTTAAGGTTCCACAGTATAAGTTTAGATTTAATTCACTGAGAAAACTTTTACTTAAAATGCTTCCATTTGCTAATAAATAAAATTGTGGCTAAAATTGCTGAATGAAGTGTTGCAACTATAGGATTATTTATTGGAAAGAAAGCAACATACACAGATATTCAAATGTTAAAACACATAAGCCCAATCATGATGAAGAGCATGACTTGGCTGTTAATTTACTGAAAAGTCTTTAAGAGATACCATGGACTACAGAGCAGTTAAAGTTTGACACATTTACCTGAATTGCAGTAAGCCTCTAAGCTTGAGAGCATTCCATGATAAACTGCCTCTTCTAGCACCAGTGGTACCCTCTAAACATAGCATGATGTGACTTAAGTTGATACCCTAAGAAGTAAAATCTTTCATGATGGGTCTGGCTGACTGGCAATGCATATGGTGAATTCTACCAGTCTGAAGAAGGTGCAAGTATAAAAGAGAATTTATAGGCCGTAAAAAATGTCACATGCATGTCCGCCGTCGTTTGAAGTTCAAGCTCAAGTTCATTTTATAGCAATCATCGATATGATGAGAGGCACTGGAGTCTTAAAAAAGTTATTGGGCATAAATTTCAACAGTAAATACTCTTTCAGTTACAGTGTTACACAAGGTACTTCAAAAAATTGACCATATTAACTTAAGCCTGCAGAGAGGATTAAGACTTCTTGTAGGAAGTATATGCAATGTAAACAACGAGCTATATTTACAGCAACATACTAACACAAAAGCCCAACTTCTTCAGTTTGGCTAGGGTTCTAGCTCCATTTGGTCCACGCACCTCACGTCTTACACGTTCTTTTAACTTCCCATGTCTGTGCGCAAAACATATAAATGCATAAGCACATAAAAATTCCCAAAATTACCGAACTAGTTACCAAAACTACAAATCTGATCTGTGCCGAAACTTACCAGAAACACTGATGAGTGATGACTGATACAGCAATGGAGGCGGAAATGTTTCGGTACCCTAAAACTTTTGTAAGTTACCCTACATCGCTTAAGTCTGTTTTTCATCACCAAGATCGTTGGTGACTTGACACCGCGTCGAAATACGTCATGTAAGAAAGCTTTCTACCATGTATTTATTTAAATTTTCTCTGTTACCTGAAACACATAGAATCTTCAATTTAGCTTGAGTGAAAGCTCATAAATAAAACGCATAAATAATGCGCTAGAAAAAAAGTCAGATTATTAACTGTTCCATCTTTGGTGTTATCACGCTTCGACTACTGTAGTTAGTGTGAAGAGTTATACCTAAATGCCTTTAAAAAGTTCTACAGAAATGCATGAATTGCGCTCCCAAGTTTGTTTGTAAGTATAATTTTAAGAAATATGATCATACAACTTTTCTCGTGCACTTGGGCTCCGTGGCGTACTGGTAGCATTGTAGCATGCACATTGCATCGGTGAATAAGTAATAAAAAATTATGATCACGCTTACAAAAATTTAATGTATTTTTCTGGAGTAAATTCACTTGTTAATAAATAAAAAATATACTTTTCTACTTTGAAAAATAAATTAATTCCGACACGTCACTTCGTGGAAAGTTAGGGCAGATCCTGTGGCAACATTCTCGTTGGTCATGACTTGCATCCTGGGGCAGCGCCATTTGGTAACTTGGTGCGTCCAAAGGCAGCTAACATCTTGTTAGCTAGAAACGCGCAGCCTCGGTCCTCTTCTCCTGGCGTTTCGTTACAACTCGCAACTCATTACTCATCGTCTGCTCGTATCCCAAACGCCTCACTCCCATTGCCACTACTCTTCCAGTCAAGCCGATCAAGACTGGCCCTATATATATATATATAAATCGTGTCCAGCCGAGCAATAAAGTTAAGTTCCACGGAAAATTCCATGTTGTGTATTATTACCCGTCTTTGCAAACTACCATAGAACTCGAACATCAAAGCATAATGGCCTCGTAACCAAGAAGACATGGGATCGAATCTCGGCTCAGTCGAGGCATTTTCACGTAACCAGGGAGTACTTCCCTTGGAAAAAGAACTTTGAACCACACATTCTTCACATCCCTCACTACGCCAGTACTCGTAAGGTATTGAAAACTCAACGGTAAAACGTGTTGGAATTAATAAAAGTTATTTTCGTGTTTTAATTTTAATGCTGTAATTTTACAAATTAAAAACCAAATGTTCTACACTTGGCATGCGACTGATTTCGGAATAAGCGATTATCCTTTTTCTTCTCTCTTGATAAACATTGCATGGAAGCTTATCTCTTTGAATTTTAATTTAACTGCAATAGATTTTGAGAAAGTAAATGCAAATATATTAAGTACTTTGTAGTTAAAACTAAAAATTAACTGATAAAACTTTTTCCGAAGAGGTTTTTTTGTTTTATGAGCGGAGTTTTAGGAGAAATAAAAATATAATGTACTCATGTACCAAAGCTCATTGAAAATGACAGAATTGACAAAATTGTTGAAAAATAGTTAGGTTATCCCAAAAACATTTGCGAGTGTTTTTTATGGTTTAATTAGAAAAGTGTGTTATTGGTAAGCTTTTATAATTTTTGTTTGCATGTTCATTTGTGTGAATTTATATCTGCTTAGTTTTTAGTTATAGTAATAAATATAAGGTCTATCAAAAAATTACCTTAGAAAATGAGGATGGGGCAAAGGGTAAAATTTATAGATAAAGGGATAGGGACGAGAGCTCAAGGTAAAGTTTGAGTGGTCTTAATAATCAGGACTTTGTTTGCTAAAAGAGTAAACCTAGTGTAAAAATTAATCAAAATTCAGAGTCAAAATAATTTATATTAAGAATATGACTTGAGATTCAGATTTTTTTGCGAAACTTATATAAAGTTTTGGTGGAATAAGATAGGAATTTACTTGAATGGTTTGGAAAAAAGGTCTGAAGCGCTTAATTTTAGCCATATAAACTTGAGAAACAGCAGTAGGTTCGTTCCTATTAATATTTCTTTTTCTGTTTTATTATTTGGTGTAGAACATAATGGGCTGAAAAGCAATCCCAATTTGAGCATTCCTCTTTTCTGATGGTCGATCGTTACGCGACTGAACGATTTTATTTGACAATTTCGAATAATATTGTGGCTCAAAAGGTCTACAAAACATATTTTGGTATTGGTACTGTCAGTGTCTGGATGTACAAAAATGTTTTCATAAGTTTTATCCACAGGATGACGACTTTCAAAATGACTTGCTATATTAGTAATAAGAGCAGAGGTATAGATTGCAGTGCTCCGGTGACCCGGGCCACGTCGCGCAGAAAAATAAGGGATCATTTATTTTGAACCCTAGAGGACGGAAAATTCATTCATAAATCATGTTCCCGAACATGTTCCATTGTGCATACAAACAGTAAATTAAAAGAATGAAGAGAAAGAAATGACAATGAAGAGATAGTGCAGGTGTGAAAATTGATGGAAGTAATGTGGGCACGAAAGATAGTCCCGATGGCCAATCTGTAACTACGTTAGCCTAACAGTGCTCCAGTGGGGTCTCCTTCATTAATTCCAACACGGCCTACCATTGGGTTTTCAATGTCATGTAACTACTGACGCGTGGGAAATGTGAGGTTTAAGCTTCCTTTTCCAAGGGAAGCACTTCGTGGTTTTCATGAAAATGAGCTGCCTAAGCCGGGGGTCGAACCCAAATTTCCCAGCTGTGAGCCCGCCAGTCCTGCAATATAGGCAGAGGTGGGCAGCGCTACTTTGAAATGTAGCAGCCGCTACATTTCAAAGTAGTGCTGCCCAGCTCTGAGTATAGGATAGACAAATCTATGGTTGATCCATGGACAAACGTAACTAATCTAACCCTATTATCTGTCTTGCACCCCATGAGGGAAGAAAATGAATCGTAAGAAACTCTATGATCCAGGTAAGACACGATGAATTGAACCCATGACTTGAGCTTAATCTGAAAACAACTCTTGAAAAACTTGCCTTTTCCGGTCGCCAACTAAATATCGTCCGAAAATATGAATAATGCATAATTCTGCTCCTCATGAACTGAAAGAGGCTTATATAGACCAGCGAACTGAGCAGCTGAGATTCTTCCCCGACTTGAAGAAAAAATATTTTTTGGTTTTCAACATGCACCGAAAAGAAATCAGCTAGGAGAAGCATGCAAAAAATCACAAAAAATAAGCAAAACCCTCCCATCGTTTTTAAGGTTAATGGTTACTCTACGGTGACTGATGAAATATTACCTTAATCATCATTTGATACAGATATGATAAGGCTACAAAACGATGAATAACTACTGGGGCATTGCACAATCGGGAAATTTATGGTGAATGAATAATTGAAAAGCAAACTGCCAACAATAACCATAGAAGGTGACTCAGTCATTCTTCATCCCGTCGCTGCTAGTCCTCACATTCCTCACGCCGGAGTTCAAAGATATTTAGTTTCAAAGGTGAAATTTGGTCGTTTTCGTTCAGTTCATTACTGATATTGATCTCTCTGAAAACAATCCTGTTGCAGACGTCCCAATGTGTTTACTCCTACAAGAAGGGCACAGTTAAATTATGCAGTGAAGCGCGAATGACATAACGCCCTAAAAGTAATAAGTTTCACGTATGACATTATTACTTCTACAGGGTGCGGTCAAAGTTCCCGTAGAAAATAAATTTTCAAGACTTCGATCGGGAAACATGAAATCCTGGGGATTCAAATCAGGGGAAGAAGGAGACCACATTTTTTCACTTCCCAGGTTGGGAAATTGGCTTGCCGGCATTGCAGAGTTTTTTTTACGTGTACGAAGACGTCTGTAATTAATATCTACAATATAAAAACAAATTTTGAAACGAGTTTTCTTACTTTTGAAATAAATTAGAGGGAAAAAATTGGAACCCTACCAACACCATTACCTCGAATTCATTGTCCAAATAGAGGATGAAAGATAGAACTCGTGCTATCCGAATTGAAGTGATAAATCCATGAATGGGTACAGCATAAAAAGAAAGAGGCGGAGGAGCAGCGAAGGATAATAAATATCATCAGTATACAGTGTAAAGAGACGATTAAAAACAAAAACAGCAATGTGTGCATGAACGGAAACAACCAAGATTGCGTTAGCTAGTAGAGCCAATTTAACTCTACGGCCTTAATTGAAGCGATGGCCTATACGTTACCGTATGAGACGCAAAACTTCAAGAAAATATATACCTCGCCTTAGAAAACTCTTATAAAAGCTAGTAAAAGCTCTATAAAAACTCACTACCTACATTTTTTAACTTATTTGCAACGCAACGTTCTTGCAACGGCGACGTATTATATGTATGTGACAAGTTGAAAAGGAATGAGAACTTTTCGCTCGTAAATGCATTCTCATGGATTCATTGCCGCGTCTTGTCTGCAATTACAACACAGTCTGAATATAATATCCACACGGTCCAGTTCTACGTTCATTGAAAACTCGAGAAGAAATATCCAGTTCGTTTTACCTGAGTGCTGTTTATTTGTCTCTGCATTCGAAACGTAGTCAGGATACGCGTAAGCTCTTTAATATGCCGCATTCACGTCGCACCGAATTAGTCCGCTTGGACGCAAACAGACGAGCAGAAAAAAAGCTCGGAATGGGACAACACCACGACAGACGTTCTCTCATTCACGCACGCTGTAAATGCAGTTACGGTTCCGTGTATACTGAATCTGTTTTTCATCACTCTGAGCTCAGGTTTCTGAGGATGAATGTTGACATGCTTGCATCCAATTATGATGCACTTGGAAAAGACGCTCTCGGGTTGTGGAAATGAAAGCAGATCATTCAAATGAACGCGCTTCGTCTACAAAAATTTGCGATAATTCGACTGGAATCAAGCACGATTCAGTCAGGTCGGCGTTATCATCTTTAGCGCCTCCCAAATAAGCTTCAAAAGCTCCAACTTTATCTACGTATATACACTTTTATTTTTATAAATTTTTCTCTAATTTTGGATTATACTTTGCATAGGTACGCGTGTGCACCTCATGTGTACTACTTCTATAGTTAATATAATGCTAAAACATACTACTAAAAACATGAAATCTTTGCTTTTATGCTTCTTTGATTATCTCGCTTGAAATAACTACACTATGTAATTTCAACCCAAGTTTATGTACTTCTTTTTATTTTATTTCCGTGTGTAACTTCTTATTCATGCTCTGAAGAAATTGGAGGGGAGAGCATTCACGAGTCCAGGTTCTCGAGTCGTTGCGCCATTTCAGCGAGACTGTGTCAGCGGCGGCACTGCGTAGCGGTGTTACGGAAAATTACATTACTTCATGCGAGATTTACTGCAATTTTTAACGGCATGAGGATGGTAGTGTTGGTAATAGAAGTAAAAA
>VOMN01031437.1:0-13352 GCA_014899125.1 Orchestia grillus
TGATCAGATCGGCTAGAATGGGCGAGATTAGGTCAGCAATGGACATTTATTTCCCTAGTGTGAATTGGTGTATCTACTGACTGCAGAACGGAACGTCACACGGCACGTTTGGAAAGTGAGCGTAGCAGACAATTTGCTCCTGCCTCTACTTTCCGAAATCCCCTATCGATATAAGCGATGTAGCTCAGATTCGTCAACTTGTATTCGCCGAGGGGATGCCCAGAGTTGCCTTGAGTTTACCCCATCGCCTTAGTAATGATACTTGAAAGAGTCTAACTGAGTTTACTTAATAGATGAAGCAATAGATGAAATGTGCGGTCTTTCATAAGCCAGTGAGAAATACTGAGAGTGAGAGTGCTCAAAATGAATTAAAAAATTTTAAAGAGGCTGTGTAGGTGCGTACCTTCAATAAGTATGAAAGGAATTCGCTCCAAATAGAAGAAAAACGTGGGATGTAAATGGTGCAGCAGAAAAGAGTTTAACTCACAGAGAAAAGTAGTGCGTTTGAGCCAGGATCGTAAATGAAGTATGTGCCAGTACAGTAAGTGCTTTTATAAGACTACAGAAACAAAATGACGAGTACAGTAAGCTAGTTGTCTAATTACAGGAAGGGTAGCGCTCCATACAATTTTAGGTGGGGTGGACACATCATACAATTGCAGGTGGGGTGGTCACTTCACTCAATTGCAGGTGGAGTGGACACATCACACAATTGCAGGTGGGGTGGGCACTTCACACAATTGCAGGTGGGGTAGGCGCTTCACACAATTGCAGGTGGGGTAGGCGCTTCACACAATTGCAGGTGGGGTGGGCAATTCGATTGGCCATGTCCAAAAAAAAGAAATGAATGTTCTGCGCAAGCTAGGAAAGTGAAAATCAAAACTACTATCAAAATTAGCATTTTCACTCACATTTTAAACATGGCTGTGTTTCATGTCAATGATAGCTACTATCAAAATTAACACTTTCACAAACATTTTAAACATGGCTGTGCATCATGTGAATAAAAATTTATAAAAAAATTGTGCATCAGTACGGAGACAGTTTTTTTATTTCTTAATTATACATTATATTTCCAACAAATGTGTTGGATGCACGGAAAAACGAATTGATTCAGAAATATTTTAATATTTAGATTTACAAAAAGTATATCATTAATAAATCTATCGCTGTAAATCTACATAGTCCAGTCAAGCTCACCCTGCGTAAAGCGCTAGATTAGCTCCCGCAAACAACCGCTCTACAGTTGTCCCATGTGTAAAGCGGTATCATCTAAAGCTAGCATCAAATACTCGTAGTACGAAAAATATTTTGTGTCCTAATAAGCAAATAGAGCGTGATTGCAGGAATCAAACGAGAAGATGGAGTAGTTGTTTCCTGGAACGGATACGGCGCTCTATAGCAGAGGACGACTGAAACTTGATTCAAAAGTGAATGGATGTGCACGATTATAAGCTAGTATTCTAATCAGGTAATGCAGTAAAATTAAAATCATGAACCTTCAAATAAACGATCCTGGTATGCCGGTCCCCAAAATTAAGATTTCACTTAGGACTTGCGTGAAGCATAACACTAGACATTGAGAAATGTTATGAACTACAGTTATCTCCTAATGACCGTATGAAGATAGCACGTGCCAACAATTCCCGTTATTTATTTGTGAAATCATGGTATCCCATGACAGTGAATGTTCACATGTGTACAGCCTAACCAAACATTTAAACTGCTGATGGATTTCTTGTTGTGTTTCAATGCATTGCCTTCAGCCGGATGATTTTCCTTCTGATTATTTGATAATTGGCGATATTTTTTACGTTACACCAAGGGGACATATTTATTGCTAAAACCAAAGAACCCTTTACTGACAAATTATTTTGGCGATAAGGCTGCATCCAGCTTTGTGCTGAAATCTAGTTGCAGCCTTATGTACTTATGCAAGCTTTTGCAAAAAAAAAATGACAGTTTCAATTTGGAAGCGGATCTTGAAATTCATGTAGACGGTACAAGGTTAGGTTAAGCTTGCACGTTTTGATTTCTGAATTACAAGCGCTGAGCAATAAAGTATGGAACTTAAGTTCGAATGAATTAGACTGCATCGTGTTCGATGGAGTTATTGCGTGTCAAGAATTAAACGTGAGAAAAAATAATGTACATTCATCACGAACGGTAGAAAATGTTTTCTATTTCAAAACCGGAAAGAAGAAAGGAATTGTTTTCGACCAATTAACTGACTACAAATCAACAGCTTAAGTAAGAGAAGTCTTGAAGAAGAATATTTTTAACTAAAAAAATAGTTCCAAGAAATTTCATTGTAATATCATACGTTGCTCTACTTCCCCTATTTTCTTAGTATATGCAATTTTCACTCTCATCTTGAAGTCTACAGCAAGTCATGTTCCCTTAAGAGAATAGCATGATTGGAAAATAGTTGTAAAATATCTTCTTAAAACGAGAATAATGTCAGACTTTTTTTTAATAATGACTTAAAATTTATGCAGCGCAATGCCGCTTATCGTTTACGAACTCACTTTAAGTCGGAAGCGACCGTCCTCAATTAAGAGAGCCTTGCTTCATCCTGATATCTCCGCCCTAGCTCAGCTCAACGGGCGCAAGATCTCTCAGGACACAAATGAGAAATAATACTTCAGCGTTCTTGTTCTTGTCCCTTTGCCGCTTTTGATTATCCATTTTTAGGGACTACAAAATTATTTGGGTAATGTAAAACTGCTATATATTGAAGAGGCTGAAAATCAGTTGTATTCGGGTATTGCATAAAAGTTAAAAACAGGTCACAAATCAGATGCATACAAACTTATTGACATACGGTATGATGTTCTAAAACCAATCACAAATAATTTCAACTTTTCAAGGTTATAAGTATTTTCATCTCTAATATAGAACCTAAAATCGGACATTACTTTTATTTCTACCCTAAACTTCAGCCCATTTTCTCAGCTGCATAGAGACTCGGCAGGCTGCCATCAGGCATTTTACTATAATTCAGAATCGCCAGACTGTAATCGTAATATTATAGCGAAATAATGATTCATAGTACGTGCGCCAAGGCATAGTAGTGGAATTGCAACTCTTCGTAACAGCACCGTTGTTCATCACACAGGTACGGATATTCGTCGTACTTGCTTCTTAACATTTACTGGTATTTTAAATATTTTATAGCTACTTGGTTATTTATGGCGATGTATGTATTTTGACATCCGGATATATTTAGTGATCGCGCTGATATCGTGAGAAAGTCTGCCAATAACGTGAGTAAGCGAATTCTAGTGTAATGAGTTAGCTTACTGATGTCGAGTTAGCGTACTAGCGTCATTAGTGATCATACTGACATTTGAGTTAGTACGCTGGTAAAGTAAGTTAGTGTGCTGAGTCGTTACCTAGTGTAGTAGTGATAAATGAGGTACGATTCTGAACCTCATCTTCTCAAGATGTCTTTTGCGATTCGAGTGCCTCACATGCAGGAGCTGGCTTATTTTATTTTACATCTTTTCGAAATAATTTCCATATGAAATTACGTGAAAATATTCTTAAGCATTTCAAGGAACATACCGTAGTACAAGAAGAGTTAGGCTTTGTCATTCGCCCGTCAACGCCGCGATTGGAGAGACAGAAGAGCTCGTGCGCTGACTTCAGACAAAAGATCATTGACCTTACAAATCAGGAATCAGTTATAATATTTCTAAGCGCATCGTCACCCTTAGATCTACTGTACAATCTGTTATAAAGATGTTTAGTCAGTTTGACACAGCTAAGACTTCACCTGGATCTAAAAGGAAATTGTAATTGTAACTGAAAATTTTACGAAAAATGTGTCGTGAAGTTGTTAGGAACACAAGAGCTATGGTGAGTGACATTGCAAACATGTAGGATAAGCACGTTCGCACTACACAGCGTTATCTGAACATGAATGAACTACGTGGTAACCGACCATCACGAAAGCTTCTTTATAAATCATGTTATATTACTACTCAATAACACTTCACTAAAACTCATTTGGCCAAAGAAGATGGCTTCTGGAAAAAAGTACTGTAAAGTGATGAAACAAAAATCAACCTTTTCGGACAAAACGATACCAAGAAGATTTGACTCAAGAAAGGTAAACCATTCCCAAAACTCCTGCTAACAATTATGCGCGGAGGTATATCGATGATATTCTGGGGTTCTTTTTCTTCAAGTAGCACTGGAAAATGAATTCCGATTACAAGTATAATGAAACCTGATGATTTTACGAAGATAGTAGATGAAAACGTAAAGTTGCAGTACGGGCGCAAAGTTTTGGCGCAGGCTGACGATTCACCTTCCAAGAAGATAATGACTCCAAACATACGTTTGGATCTGTGACTGCAAGGCCTCAAAAAAGAAAATAACAGTTTTACCATGGCCTTCAAAGAGTGCTGACTTGAATCTAATCGAAAATTTATGGCGCGAATTAAAAATTGATATAAGTCGTCGGACTCCGGAGAGCCTCCAGCAATTAGACACGGGTAGCCAGTGAAGAATGGAAGAACACCCCAGTGGAAACTTGCTCGAATCTTATCTAAACTATTTAAGAAAATTGTAAGAACTTATAAAACTGAAAGGTCATGCTATCTTTGTTTAATATTGTAATTATGTTTACATTTTCATTCTGTTTGAAAAATTTTGTCTAGATAACTTCTACAAAATCAACTTGTTATATTTATTCCCCTCAATCTATTATTCTGAAAATTCAATTGTGTGATACATTCATTTCAATGTACTTAAAATTAAATAAAAAACTTGGGACTGGACAAATGCGAAGGAAATACTAGGCCTGAGAATATTGTGAAAGTATTGAATGTCGGACGGTGTACGAATATTTTCATCTCTAACTATATTAGGAAGTTCCCTCATAGTGTACAGCCCAAAATTTTCCTTCTTTAAATCCTTTAATATTATCCACAACTTACCTTTAAGTAGATGCGAGACCATTCCGAGACTCGAACGTTCAAGCATTTATTCCTGACTGTACTTGTAGACTTCGGACCTCCTGCTACGACGAAGACAGAAAATTTACTATCAATATTCCGTCAACGTTGCTGTGTCGCAGAAATAAGAATTTCAACGGAGGGATTAAAGCCACTTGGTCATGTCTAAGATTACGTGAAGTTAGTAATACGGTGAACAGTTCAAATGGCCTAGGCAGATAACGAAGTTCCGAGAAAGAGTTTCATGCGAAGGTGCGTGAAACTCTTCCTATGTATGGTGGCGCTGCGAGATGGCGTGCTGCGCAGTGACGACGTCACTCACAATGAGAAAGCTGAGAAATCCTCAAGAACTTCTTTTCTGGGTAATATGCAAGTACAACATGGATAATTAACACAAAATACTCTTATCGTAATGCGATATAGGAAAAGGGTTTGCTACGTTATTGCGTAGGGTACTTAATTATAGGAACGTAAGGAAAAAGAAAGGAGAGAACTTTATTCTGGTCAAGTTGAGTTGCGACATATAGGGTTTTAATTGTCATATAACTACTGACAGAGCACCATACTACAGTAAGAAATGTGTAGTTTACCCTTCGTTTTCCATGGAAACACTACGTAACAGCATGGTATTTTAGTGGGCTCGTGAACCAAGTTCTACTGTACCTCCTGCTGAGGAGGCTTCGGGCTCCATCCCGGGCGGAATGCTTCTGTTGGGAGAAGAAAATTAATCCCACTTTACTACAAAATAAGCTATACAAAACACAATCAAGGAGAATACCCACCTAAGAGGAGACAGAAAGAAAATTGTCTGGTAATGGTTTCGCAGGCAAAATACAAAGACTCAATGAAAAGGAAAGTATTTTGTTTACGGTAATCTAATGGAAAAAATAGAATTTTTTGCGCAGTGAAGTGTTTTGCTAGGTAGCGTAAGAATTTTACGAGGTGACGTAGTGACCATGCCTTGTCCCCGGCACAAGGTGGACGAGATCTGAGGGATCGTATTGTAAGGGTGGAGGCCAAACCAGTCCGCTCATTGTGTGATAAGTAATCAGCTCAACATTATTTTGATGGATCTTCTTCTGGCGTTATAATGTAAGATCATACGTATATCAACATGGGTTGAGAAGTAAGAAACAAGTTGTATTTGTTGAGTTCTGTTTGATTGATCATTAATAAAAATGATAATTTTCACAGGGTCAGATTTCGAAACTGTGCACATCGGTACCTACAGTGCCACATCATTTTGCGATTTTGTTGAATCTGCAGTAACTTTCATACTTCCATTTTCATATTTATACCGTATTACTTGCAAACTTTCACTATCATAGTTATTATCATTAGCTATGAAAAGTAACCACATACATGCCTTTTCTGATGCCATAAACCGAAGTTATAGGCCCACGGAATCATATTAAAACTATTCAGATGCCATTGTTACATCACAGAGCGGCTGCTTATTTTAAATTAGAATTTGCTCGTGTATTGCTATTTTTATTTATGACTGAAGAATTAAGGTGTATGGCACACGTGTTCTGAATATTTTTGGAGAATTATTTTTACTCTCATTCACTGCTCACGTCACTATTTCGATTGTAAAGAAAAACTTTCAAGTCATTTCAAAAGAACTTTCTGATTTATTAGTCATCTTCAACTCTATAAGAAAATTTAAATGCAAATTTCATTCATATGACAAATAAATTGGGGTAAAATAACCTGTCACGCACAAAGTTATAAAAACACAGAAATCTAGATGGTGCTCTGAAAATTTTATAATAGAACATATGTTGACGATGCCTAATTTGTGTTTAGGTTGGAGAGCAGATGACTTCAAAAAATCCACCCCCATAAGTATCGTTTTGAAAATGTTTGTCTGCGGAGCGTAGGCAGATGATGTGAGATTCATGAATTTTAACCTTGTTTCACGGCGCGAGTCTTGGCTGTGAAACAGGGCCGACTATAAAGCACAGTTGGCTGGCGGTTGCTGATTGGCTGTTCTAACTGATGCTGCCGTGGTATCGAGGGGGCGGTATAGCAATTCTCAAATTCGATATCGCCTTGCTCCAGCGGAAAGAAAGTAACGAATATCAAAAGCACATTACTATGCTAGTCATGCAGCTTTGAGTTACTGAGCAGAAACTCATTTGATACTTTTCATTTGTTCTTCATGATTACCAAAATGAAAGTGCTATAACAGGGTTGTACGAGACTTTCAATGCTCCAACATTATTCTACTGAAAAATATGGTAATTTTCTAGTGTGTATTCCCTACGCCATACTGTTCGAGACTATCAGGTTAACCCATTAATGCCTTAAGTTTATCCATTTATAAATTTTGCTCATTTTTCAGAAGCTTAGAAGTCATTACTGGATAATTTGCACCAGAAATAAAATGCGGAGGATAAATGAAATCCAGTAATTGGAATAAATGCAATTCCGTAATCATTACGTATATAAGTCTTGAGGAGAGTTTCCATTTAAGGTATAAGTTTCTTCATTATAAAAATATCGAGCCACTGAATAATCAATAAAACACTCATGATATTACCTTTTGTTACTATCGTTCTTATTCTGTATGATTACCACAAAGTCTTCAAAAAATTGATGCTGTGCATTTCATGGTTAATGTAAAACAGTGTGAAATTTCTAAGCTGTTTCAAGTGTTTGCTCAATCCTAGTTTAGATTGCTCGATTAATTTTAATTGATGAGATACTTGCCTGTACGCAGATGGCCGCGAAGTTTTTTTTCTCAAATTCGCGGTACGTCTTATGCGTCGTCAATAACTCTCTCACGTCGGCAGTTGAGTCAATTTCTCGTATCTTCTGTGTTTGCTTTTTGAAACGCTTTGATACCCTTCACTTTTTGGCAATCTATTACGCACATATAGATAAGTCGTACTTTACTGACTTCTTATTTCGCCACAACTGAAACGTGATCTTCGATAAGCTTACTAAGTTTTTCAAATTAAAACAGGTAGCGTAGAAGGATAAGGTTGTCAGCGTGGCTCAATGAGTATATAATGATCGTCACAAAATTCAGCACTCGGTAGCGACCATGTGCAGTGTGCTGCAGACTGCGGGCTCTCCTAAGTTTCTTCTATGCGTCCTGAACTATCTCTCGTCTTAACTAAGATGCCAGCTAAAGAACTGCATTCACCGTCTATGATGAGCATCGTGCTGTAGAGTTTCGGCCAGCACATAACCAGCATTCCTCGCCGTCACACGCACGCATGCTCGAACGTCAAAGCCTCGTCCCCCCCCAGGCATAACTTGTCTAGGTACGCTCACGTCTAGAATTTCCTTCATTTAAATAGCATGGGCTTGACGTCATCGGCATGAACACGATACAGCAGATTTCTCGATTGCTGCATTGACGTCAATTGATGAGTCTCAAAAGTCAGCAAGCGCCGGGACGGCAGGAGGAATGCGGGTTCCAGAAGTGAGTGTGGACTTCAGCTCAAATACCTTACGAATATAACGGAAACCTAAGAATATTACGTTACTTAACGCACGATTGTAGCATCAATCTGAGTCGTGCTTCTGAAGTACCTTTCTGTGGATTATTTTTAATTTCGATACAAATAGACATTCTTTCTTTTTTCTTAGATTTTGTTTTTAGACAAAATATCTGAAGAACTCAAACAAGCGGCTTTGAAAAAAATTAAAATTCCGCCACTACTGAGAGCTAACGGACGTTTGGTTTTTTCAAACTTTCTGCTTAGCTAATTACATAGTGAAAAACAAATACACACATAAATTTCATCAGATTTGTGAAAAAATTTGTAGCCATAATGAATATCAGTTATAGAATTGTACCGTATTTTACTCTGCAGATATTTGAATCTTTAATCGTGCTGAACTTCAAAAGTTGAAGACATAATCACTCCAACTCTCTAAGTCAATCTGCCTTAAATATTGCAGATCTACGAGCATATACGGCCTTCTCGCCACTCCTGTTCATCCAAGGTGCTCATGGCACACTGTTCGCAGCACGTTCTTAAGAATCAATTCCTATGATCACAAATCTCACAAATTTTCATTAGTTCATCTATTGAACCAAGTCAAAATGCCGTCGCGACGAATCAGGGCTATATTAAAATAAAAGTATAGATCATAATAAATAACACAAATTCTTTCGTATTCTTTCCCCTTATCGAGAGAGAAGCCCTTACATAAAAGGGTTCCAGAAAAAAGGCTCCTCAGTTTATACGCCCCCGAGGACTACCTATTGATTACATAAGAGCAGCAGCCTACAGCACATCTAATTCCCATCTCTCAGCACATTTCCGTATAAACTGTACTCCCGCGAGCGGGTCGAGCATCGTCGTGAGCTTAGCGAGCCCAAGCTCATGCTCGCCGTCGCTAACGAACATTTTTATAGCGCTCGCAAAATTCTGGTACGGGAATGATCGAATTTTGCTTCAGCTAGCGAGGTAAATGCTCCAATAACGCAGTCATATTTAAGCACATTTGATGAACTGGAAATCCCTAAGACTAATGATTCATAATTATAAGAAGTATTACGGTCTGCAGTGATTACCCTTTATACACAAAATAAATCCATAAACCTAAATAAGATTGTTGGTACGCGCACTCGTCCGAATTTTTCTGCTATCGTGGAATAAAATTACTAGCACAACAAACGTGCACAGGTAAAAGTCTGATAAACTGTAGAGAGATTTGGTGTGGCAAATTCAGAAAAAGGGCTTACTGACAAAAATGTTATCGGTCGAGCTTCTGGTTCAAAGGTCACTTTTGAGAGCGATGTTATGAAGAGGGTGTTTCTGTCCCCTGCTTGTTTTTACTCGAGGTTAGTCCAACTTTTACTGTAGATCTACAATTGAACATGATATTTTGGCTGAGTCGTATTGTACATAAATGCGTCGAACTATTTTTGTGAGAGTTACCTCACATTCCGTAGCTTTGACCTGACTTTCAAATTGATGATAACAACGTTTAAAGAAATTAGTGCGTATATTTTTGAAAACTCATTGTCTCATGTCAATTAACGGTACCCATTTTTTTTACTTCATTTTCATGGATAATATTTGATGTTTTCAGTACAAGATCATTAACATGACTTCATTTTGGCACGCAAAAGATTTTATTAATTGAATTTCTCCATTCACTGATTAACTGAGTGTATAAATGTGCTTTCAAAATAATCATATTAACAAAGTTATCAATGTACTAACGTTGCGAGAACTGATCGTTAGCCAGAGGCTGACAAAGCCAAAAGAAAATTGGTTCCGAACTCTGGTTAGGGATAGATAACAAACTTTTAAATTTATTCGTGAACAGCGAGAATATTTTTTGTGTATGTTCTCGCCAGCCGTATATCCGAGATGTCGAGGTATGACGAGTTTGCTATGATGTGAGCCGTTGTTTGATGTCAGATGTCTGACTCCGCTGACGAATCGCCACCTCTTATTAAGGAATGAATTCAACCGCAATAATAGAAAAGCTATCCTCAAGTCGTGCTTTCCACTGAAAATTGTTCAGTATGCCTCGAAGAACCGTTTAGAAATTGTTTTGTGGACAAATAACAAATTCATCTTCTGCTGAGGCGTCAACAACGAAGAGATGTAAGGTGTCACTTTTCTGGCGCGTATGTATTGATTCATTTCAGCAAAAAGAGAGAAACTGCTAGATATATTCCTATTTTTAATTAATGTAACTGTAAAGGAGCTCTTGAACTTTCCGTTAAAGAATTACGCCAACATAGATGGCTAGAATTGTATAACGAACTGAACAACAGACGCCTTTATTTGTACACCGTAATTTCTCGCTTGAATTTAGAATACACAAGAATAAATAGGGATACATGAGAAGTTGATAAATACACACTACCTGTCTCTGCAAACAGACATCGATGTAGAGAAGCCTAATCTGATTTGATAAAGAATGCGGAAGAATTCCCATATGCTAGAGAAGGTATCGGGAACGTTCAACATGAACGTATTCTTATATTCAATGTGGCATTAAAGAAATTATGAAAAGCCCCTGGTACCGTCGATGTTCCTAGGGAGAGAAATACCATGCCAATCCCCGACTACTTTTTTAAATCTCTGATGAAGCGCTGTACGAAAACATAATCACTAAAAATTATACAACCGAATTTCAGTATGGAAAAGCTCAAGCACTCCGCACGCTTGCTCTCCATCACTTGAACATATGGTGACAGTCCTGATGCAGGTTCGTAGGTGTTGCTGAATTTTTCCTTGAGCTGATATACATATTTTCATCATTTTAAGTTATCCCATTAATGATCTGAAAGTGACCCGGTTATATTATCATCTAATCCATGCTCCTTTCAGAAAGTATGTTTCCTCCAAGCACAATTTAACGTGGTGTAGTGAAGAAGAAGGGTCTCGTAGGAAGACTAAGGGGTGGGAGCACGCCTTTTGGAACGAGTTCGCTCGAGGTTCCACCAAGCAGCCGTAAAGGAGGTTTTCGGATGGGGCCAAAATGGCTCACCCACTGCAGCCCATCTCGTTAGCTCACATGGGTTCCCTATGTTTTGAAAAATGCACATATGGGCTTGACATGAGTTGGCCGTTACTTAAGTACTGAAGACAGTGTTTCAGGTGAGTCTCGAGAGACTGTAGTTTCCGTAGTGAGGGGGCCCGAGAAAGTTTTAAACAATGAGCAATTCTTTCGGCAGACCGGCAGACATAAGCCATTAACGTCTCAAAGTGTAGAGGAGGTATTGGCTGAATATTTAGGTGATTCACTAATAAATAACCACTCACTTAACTATTAACTGTCCTTAAATTGTACCTACTTCTCATCGGATGCAATGAATCAATGTAAATTAATTTACACAAAAGTTGATGCTACGGTTTTAGTGAGTCTTATTACACCCATCCTGCTTTTAGACTTCTCCGATTAGTGCAAGAGCCGAGATACAGCTGCTCGCGTTCCTTCGAGTTCCGATTCCAGTTTTCGTATAGTAGTTCTTCGACTTCGGCTAACCAAAAAATTCAATTAATCAAGTGTGACGACNGACGACATCCCCTTTTTTATTTTTCTAACTAATTGTGGTATTTTGTGTGTAATTACTATAGGCACCCTGATATTCTAAAATGTTTCGCAGGAAGTGCGAACCAATTTGTACTCATGTAATTACAATACTCCACATTGAGTTATTTCATCCATTTTGGGTATTTTATTATCAATATTAAGTGACAATGTATGAAAAGCTATCTGAAAATCAAAAGTGTCTAGAATAATCCTATATTTTTTATAAACAAGAACGGTTGCGAATCTAAACTGTAGGATCAGATCCCAACCCAAAAAAGCGTCATTATATATGTGATCATCTTATACATTGAGTTCCTGAAAAATAATCACCAAGGATTGTACGCAAGTGTGGTACATGGTACAATTTCTGTCGTTCAAGCGTTAGCTGAGACTGCGCATGATAACACCCCCTACCACGCTGCTGGGAGATACAGACGCACCAATGTAAATAGGATTTACAAAGCAACGATAGTTGAGCTGAGCAAACCCATTAGACAATTTATTACGTTCTGTCTTGGGAAAACGTGGCATCTGTACTTTTCTTTGTCAGAAATGTAAATTGAGCTCGGCCTAGAAATTTTCCAACGGCTGGTAAGGTTTCCCAGTTATTAATGAAATATTTTAATGATACATAATTGAAAATTTTCGTATGTCAAGCTGGTGTAATCACACTAAGCAATAGCCGTTAAATTGTTCATTGCTATGACTTATTCTCCTTACGATGCAGTGTGTAATCACAGTACATACTTGTGGAAAAACTTGTGTTAGTATCCATAAATTATATTCAAATTCTGTAGTTTTTAAGTTATACTTGACGCTCGTAATGAATAGTCTCGCCCTTATAGGCAACGGTGGACAATGACGGTACTCATTTGTTAATCCATGTTTGAAAAAAAAATTCCGCATAAATCTGTTAGCGTGTATTAAAGAAGCCAACAGCTAAGCAGAATGAATTATTTCATTCAGCGTGTGAAACAATATCCTCAAAAAAGTCAGTCTAGGCAATGAAGTGGATACAATCAGTTACTGTGATTTTAATCACTAACAGTAATTGTACATCTATAAGTGAATTGACGTCTTTTTACTAAAAAGATACCCGTAGTTGCACTGATCAAAAGCTCTTTATCCCCATACTGAATTTAACACACATGTTCGTTTATATTCCTTCAGGATAGACCTGCTAAAAACATTCCGTTTGTGGTCTACTAACAAACGTTTCTTGTTTCCTAAGTTCAAGTTTTCTTTCTGACGGCTGAAGTAAATTCTACTCAAAGAAAGTTACATCAGCACTAAAATGACAGCGCTTGGCTGTCACCGGTTCCTTCCCTTGATACAGGGTGGGGCAGAACCGACTGAGCAGTTTTGAGG
>VOMN01031441.1:0-35769 GCA_014899125.1 Orchestia grillus
TGATGAGTTGAGCACGGTGGTGGGGTGATGAGTTGAGCACGGTGATGGGGTAATTATTTCAGCATTCTATCCGCGATATTAAAAGAATTAATGACTCACGTAGCAGAGGTAATGAAGTTGAACATTCGGTAGGAGCTGTACGGATGACCGGCAGGATACAATCTCACGGCTTACGAATGGGAGATTCTATGCACTGCGTTGACTTAGTTATCATATAGGTTATGTCCTCGACAACTTCAAGAAACGATTATTTAGAATATTGTACACATATTAATATGATCTCACAAGTCATTCGATGTCCTTTTAACTAAATATCATGTCAGGACAAGGAATGAAATATCTTACGGCCAATGGAGTAAATTTGAAAAATATTCAGCACATGTAACTGATATCCTAAGGACGCTGGATAATTTCGTGAACGATGAAGATTAGCAGTATTGAAAAATAGCCTGCTCTGCCTGGCAATGAAATCTGCGCTCAGATGGGAGGCTTGTCACAGGATCAGTACAAAATTCCTGTCACATACAGATTATGATGTTATCTTTTGAGTCACTGCAAAGTATATTATAGGTATATACGAATACAAATGCGCCAACCGTGATACACCTAACGAAAGTCTACGGTACTTCGTGCGAAAGTTTAACTTACGCTGACTACCGACTAATTCATGAGAAGGACTGAAAATGGATTAAAAATAAGATAAAAACAGTAAGTATTTTAGAGCTTCAGTATCAAGGGTATCTAACTAAATATAATCTGCTGTTGCAGTTCTATATTTCAACATGGCCGCAGTTTGTATGCGACATCGAGACGATTTACCAACGTATTATACTTAAAATGACACTTGATTGCGGAAAGTGCACTCAAATCCTTTTTTCAGTTCGGGATCCCAAAACCAAGCACACCCTTACTCGCCACCGGCTGCTATGGTTCTGAGCTACAATAAGGGGTGGAATAATATAGGGATAAAATTGAGGCACTTAGACATGTTAATATTTCTTTGAGCATACTACAATTGTCCAATTATTTTGATTCTTTTTTATTAACTTAGTTCTATATAAATTGAACAAAATTCCATACAAGTGCGATTTAACGAATTTTTTTATCAAACGTGAGACTTTCTGAACTCCTACTAAAAAAAACGTGACTGTTACTAGGAATAAAAACATTGCTCAAACTTAGGGCTATTTACTACCTAGCGGTGACTTACGATTTAAACTTAATTTAACGTACATATATTCTACAGGGGTTTATATTCAGGCAGAGGGACAGAGAAGCAAGGGTGTACGTATTGAATACTGTATGTTGTCGCTCACTTGCACTCGAGCTCCCTGCCGTGGATGTTGAAGGCAGCCTTGAGGTAGCTTGTGTTGGGGCTGGTCCTTATGGGAGCAGCATTTCCGTTCTGGCAGAACAGCTTGCCGCACTTCGCGTTCCTGACGACAAGGAAATGTTCTCATGACAGAACCGTTCGTTGGAGCTCACATTCATGACGACAAGGAAATGTTCTCATGAGAGAACTCATTTTTGGAGTTCACATTCCCGACGACAAGGAAATGTTCTCATTACAGAACTGTTTTTTGGAGTTCACATTCATGACGACAAGGAAATGTTCTCATTATTTACAGAACTGTTTGTTGGAGTTCACATTCATGACGACAAGGAAATGTTCTCATTACAGAACAATTTTCAATGAGTTCGGGTTTTCGAGGACAACAAATATTATAACAGAACAATTTGCAGGAATTCGCGGCCCTGAGAACAAGAAAAAGTACACGTAACAGAAGAGTTTCTAGCACTTCGAGTTCTATAAGAAAAGAACTAGTTCCTGTAACAGAGTAGTTCCTAGCATTTTGAGCTCTTTAGCACAAGAACAAGTTTCAGTAGCAAAACAGTCAGCTGCACTTCAAGTTGTTAAGGACAAGAACAAATGCCTAAAACGGCACAATTTCCAGCACCATGGGACCAGAACAAATTTCAGTAACAAAACAATATCCAGCACTTTGAATTCCTAAAGACATGAACAAATTCCTATGTAAACATTTTTCAGTAGTTCGTCTTTCAGCGGACAAAAATATTCTTCTGGGGGATGAAAGGGATTAATGACGTCTGAACCTAGGCGGCATTAAGCACGGCTGAATTTTGAAAAATTTGTTTACTTGACCTCGCAACGCACTTAATCTGACATTATCTAGCATCCCAGTCAAAAAACCTACACTTATTTCTATTAACGACATAAAATTAAGGATATCATGCATTGAACACATTCGCTATAACGAAAATTGCACATTGAAAGTAATAAGCTGGCGACCCCCATACTTGTGAAACGGAAGTGCTAGGCAGGCAAGCTGTGCTTTTTTGCTTGCGTGTGATTGAGAAAAATGGCTGAAGCTGCTGGCTTGTGATGTTCCAAGGGCCTTGTAATTTATCCGTTGATGTATTTAAGTAGATCTATTTTAAAAATTCGTAGAATATATCGATTGATTAATTATTAAACTAAATGACTTGTTGACAGAACCTACGCATGGTAAACATTATGAAAAGATTTAATGAGTCCCCGTTAACACGTCGAGAGCCCGGATCAGCTGAACAATTTCGAAGGTATAAAATAGAAAATAATACTAATTGAGCTCCCGTGACAAGAAATGAGTCACCTCCTACTTATATTGTGTAGGTCCTACGCCAGTACGAAAACAGGAGACAATTCTGCCCGCCATTGAGTGCCCTGCGTGAAATGAGCGTCCATTCAGTGTCAAGTGTCCTAATGAACATCTGATCGATTTTAACCCACTCTTGCATCATCTGATCTCGTTGTGCTGCTACAGTACGCGGACGATCTTTTCGACTCCTAACTTGTCGTTATAGCTGGTCCTAAAATTTTCTATTGGGTTCATGTCTGGGTACTTAGGTGCCCAATTTAATTGCCTTCGTTGAAGACTTCGTGAGGTGTCCCATAAACACGATGGAGGGCATCATTGATATAGACACAGAATCGTGACTCATCTGACTACATGACACTTCTCCACGTTTCTGCAATTCAATGTGCTTGTGCTTAGGCCCAGTTTAAACTAGTGGTTTCGGGTGCAAGAGTTACATAACATCATCCGTTTACGAGCCTCTTTACTCTGTTTCTCCATTACATGGAGTTCGCTACGAAGAGTTCGTTTAGAATCAGCAGAAGGAGGGCCATCATTGACGTATCGCAGTAGTTCCATCAGTGATGCAAAGCGATTCCTGTCAACAATTCGGGACACACAAGGGTTTTCTGTATCGGTGAGAATTTTCTTCCGACCACAATTTTACCTTGAATTGCATTATGTACCCGATTGTTTCCATTATTGGTAGACCTACATAACATAATGGCATGAAGCAACAGCGAATTCCGCTACTTCCTTCAATGGGTGTCCCTTAGCCCGTCCAAATGGAATAGCCCCTTTTTGAAATTCCGAGACGTCATACTCTCGTCTCATCGTTGTGGAGCAACTAAGAAACAATTCTAGGCTTTGTTAGCTCTGAATGAAGACGGATGCCTGTTCGGTCCTTGAATATAACCTAAACGTCGGTCACAGCTTTGATACCAATTGACGAACGCAGTTGTGAACTGGAGACCGAAAAACAATAGGTGGCGAATTTCCTATCCGGCGCGCTAATTTTGCCAAGTTACTTTTAACTAGGTTTTGAATTACTTACAGGAAGAATACAATTATTTTTTGTGAAATACTAGGGATGCAATTTTTGATGTACACTCGGCTAAGCTCAAATCATTTAGAGCCATGAAATGGAAAAATATGGCTACACACATTGTTCAATTATCACAAATAAAATTCTTAATTATAATTAGAGACTAGTCGAACCTGCGCATGAAATTCTGTGCAACCAATTTTTTGGCTCTCTTATATCCGCTCTTGCAAAAAGAACACAAATGTTTTAGGTTACAAATTGAAGAAGCCCTGCAAATGCAAAGTGACCAAGCCTGTGGATACTCACTCGAGGGCGCATTTGATGTAGCTGCCGTTGCGGTATTTGCCGCAGTTACCGGTGCTGTCGCCCCGTGTGTTCATCTTGTTGTAACATGACTCGTTCGAAGACTTCCCGTCTGTAATGCGCAAATGCAAAGGTGAATTTTATTTTGCCACGTGAATTACAGGTACAAGATTAGACACTGGAACGGCTTTCAAGGAATTTATGTAAAAGAAAATTCATTCCTTCTGGTTCTCGTAAAGTGTTATTGAAATCCTACTTGATCGCGAAAGTTCTTTAGAATTGAAAGTAATAACGGTTAAATATTCCTTGGAAGAATTTATAGTCTGTGCAACAGTTTTTGCGGTCTCGTCCATTTTCTGTCTTCAGCCCACTAATTAATCTAAACACAGCATTATTTATTGGTTTGGGATTCATAAGAAAGAACGAGGCGAACAGAGTGAAATAAGAGGGTCCTTCATGCGAAGGACCCACGTACGAGTACTGTGGTGTATTAGAAATATTGCTATGTCTAAAATGGTTGTAGGAAACCGCTAAATATATCAGTTATCATTAGCATGATAAATAAAGTAGGGTGCGTTATTGTGAGAAGTTTAAGCGAAGGTGCTCTTTGGTAAATACTAAGTGAGGTGAATACTTACTGAATGTTAAATTTTAAAGCTAGATTGAAAGTACTGGGCGGGGAATAAATTTTATAAAACACGTAATGGGCGTTATGTTACGCAGCTAAAAGGAAATTGTCGCGTTACTAATAGGTATTCCTTATGTTGTTATGTAGGTTATTTTGGGAAGCTAATGTAAAACTACTGTACCAAATGAAGCGTAGGAAATATCTAAATAGTAAAAATGCGCTTTGATGGCTTGGTATATTTCTGAACAGCAACTGAACAAATGTTAGGAAAAATAGAAAGCTCCAACCGCAATGGATTCAAAACTTCTTCAGGCTACGTTTAGAAAAATATGGTTTACAGCGTTAGTTTACTAATGATTTTATAGTAAAAAATTTAAATCTTAAGCACGGTATTTTTATTTCTATATTCACCCATCAACGCGTTTAGTCAAAGCTTTTCATCATACCTACTAGACTCTCAAATATGGTTGCACTGAAATCTCTCCAGACTTACCAGACCCCCAAATATGGTTGCACTGAAATCTCTCCAGACTTACCAAACCCCCAAGTATGGTTGCACTGAAATCTTTATAGACTTAACGGACCCCCAAATATGGTTGCACTGAAATCTCTCCAGACTTACCGGACCCCCAAATATGGTTGCACTGAAATCTCTGTAGACTTACCGGACCCCCAAATATGGTTGCACTGAAATCTCTATAGACTTACCGGTCCCCCAAATAATGTGGCACTGGTTATCTCGAGTGGGGCACCGTCCCTGGTAGCAGTATCCCTTGCCCCCTTCGCACTGGGATCCCGTCTTCTTATAGATGTCGATGGGGCAGGTGCCGTGCAGACCGTCGCAATTTTCCTGGATGTCACACTCCGACATGCTGCTACGACAAGGAGTTCCTTTCGATCTCAGCTGAAAAGGGCACCGGAAAAGTCACTGTCACTACGTCAAATTTGTGTAATATTGTCAGTTCGCTACAAGATTACTGCAATTTTGAACTTAGTAATCAGTTTAAAAATGGAACTGGAGTCTGGAAAAATTACGCTGTAGCTTTCGGGTGTTTTTGTTACTGCAATTTTAAACTTAGTAATCAGTTTGAAAATGGAACTGGAGTCTGGAAAAATTACGCTGTAGCTTTCAGGTGTTTTGGTTACTGCAATTTTGAGCTTAGTGATCAGTTTGAAATGGAACTGGAGCTTGGAAAAATTACGCTGTAGCTTTCGGGTGCATTTTGGAAAGCAATGCATTTCAGTGCATGGCATTGAGGAGGGAGGGTCTTTGAGCTACTGAAAATGGTGCTCAATATTTATTTGCAGCTTAGATAAGCTATTTCTTGTATATCATAATTACTCTACATTATTTGACTTTCATTTTTAATTGAACTTTGATCTTTATAGTTCAAATACGAATTGATGCGCAAGATCAACACAGTACATGTATACTTGAAATTTCGGTTATCAAAACTGTTTTTATGGGTAAATATTTTTTTTACGTATATAGGTATTGAGATCCACAGTTCCCTTCTTTAGAAATTAAGGAAACAATATGCTAACTAAATAATTTAGCGACAGAGGCTGTATACGAAAGCCTTTTTGTATGCAGTTAGACTTAAAATAGTTATGTTCTGTTTTATTCAAATTAATTCATGTGTTTAGTTCGAGTTGCACGTCTTGACCGAAAAGCTACTGTTTTTGATGAGTATTCCCCGGGAGACTCGGGGCGAGAATTTTGAAGTAGGTATAATAAAGCATCGCTCTAAGCATTACTTCTAGTCATTATTTCAAAAATTGAGTGCGCTTTTGTCACATTAGCCAAGTCGGGGACGTACAAAAGTTATGGACCCATATCAGCGTGTTGTGCTAAAAAATCTCACTACAAATAAAGCTTTTCAATGCTGGAAAGAAATAGGTTAGACAAATCATAGTCCTCTCGTTTAACTACCCACAGATATATTTTCTCAAAAAAAACTCTCTCCTCTACGACACAACCTAAACAAGTTCAGAAAATCTCAATACCGTACACTTATTAATGCTTATTTCGTACAACAGCACTAACCCGACAATTGCTGTCGCAGCACGGCCCCTTGGCGCAGTCAGCATGAATGGCCAGCATGCAGGTCTCAGGGTTGCAGCATGGATCAACTTCCTTGCAGCGGCGGGAGTCTCCGCAGTCACATTGCTCGTCGCCCTCCACTCGCCCGTTGCCACACTCCACGTACCCTCTCTGCCCGCGGACGTGGCGTTAGCAATTTTTAAGGTTAAGTCAATCCTCACGGATATTAGCTTTTGATTCGAGCTAATTGAACAGATGTGAAGGGAATGGTTATCGCTTGGAGGATTTTAGTGTTAATTAGATGTTGATTTACGTTGACATCAAATTAATGTTAAAATAAGACATTAGTAGTGATAAGTGTTGATGAGTGCTTTTGATATTTTTTATTGGGATAAATTTCAGCTATAAAGTTTTCCGACAAGGGAAGACTTACATATTTATTTAAAAGTGAATACTAGTTATAGATGTCAAAGTGGTTGTTATACTTGTTTGAATAGTTTTTCCTGCTCTTGCACTGTATCACATCTGGTCATGAAGGTGTGACAAAAACATATCACGCGTAGTTTTACAAAATGTTTCTTGAAAATAGCAGTGGATCTCAGTTCAAGATAATACAATCAGTTGCACCTCATTGCTGAGCATGGCTAGGACACGCCTGCAACAAAGCGAGCTCGATTGGAACTTTTCACAATACCCTTTTTTTGTGCTTCTACTTACAAGAGACGGAAAATTTTTGTGAACGATAGCGACTGCAGCGATTGACCACAAAGTGTTACATATGTGCATATTGAGTGTCTAAACATTCATAAACTTAGTCAAGGTTTGGGTGTAGAGCTTGAGTTGACCATTGAATAAGTCGGTGACTGAATGTGCGGTGTGAAATTATCAGGTCTTCAACCCTGAAAAGATTAACTTATTTCTTAAATGAACGAAAGATTGGGTCAACAGTTGTTCATATCTTATGCACTTGTGTGTATGTTCATCTTAGTTTTTAACAAAAAATTAATTGAGACTGAAATAAGTTAATTCCTTCATTCCACCATGGAGTGATGGACGTTATTACATTAACGGAGTGTTTGGAATACGGCTAAAAAATAAACTGAAATTTAGGATTTCGATGTGAATATAAAAGCTGAGAGTTGGAACTTCAACGAGCTTGCTTGAAATGAGCGGAGTGGACTCTGAAGGTAGATCAGAAGAAAATCATGAAAGCGTGTGAAAATACATGGAAAATCTACGAAAAGATCATGGAACTATTTAGAAAACGATGATTGAAATTTTTAAATTTTTTTCAAGAGGTTTTTCAATACTCATACCGTACTTCACGTAAATTCTGTGATTTTGATAACTATAGTTTAAAGTTCGAATCCCTGTGTTCCAAAACATTTCATCTAGTTTTATTTATTCTTTCTATTAGAAATATGAATTTATTTGAACTAGCTTTGTATCCATTTTTTACGTAACCGTTCTCTACAATTCTCAATTGATATTGCATTTCATCTAATCACAACTCTGCCAAAAATACTATATTAGTGGGTGTTTGAAAAACATCGTGTATCACTTACGACAAAGTCTTTTGCAGTCATATTACCTACGTAACAATATTACAAAAATCCCTTATGTTTATTGAAATTAAAATCCTGTGAATTTGTAAGAGGATTTAAAGCTTCTTCAGCATTCACATTCCCTTTACAATTATTCACAAGTATGAGCTTTTTTATTTGTATGAGCAAGCATTTGTATCGACACTTTAATGATAACATATAATATAATAATTTATCAGACACAATGATATAACTAACACTCGTGTCTAGCACTGGCTATGCATGAGAATAATCACAACTGTATGACTAATAGAGAAAAGGGACGCAGTCCCTCTTTACCCTGATGCTGACCGAAGGATTTGGGTTGTGTGACCAGGGCGGGTTGCGTCCCGTAGGGTTCGGGAGCGGCTGCTTGTACTGGAATAAAACACCATCATTAATCATTACAACCATCATTATTGTCTGGACTTATCAATGTTCGTTCATAGTTATCATTATTATTGTGAGAAATTGAAAACGTCTCACGATAGCACGAACTGGATTTAATTAGGGAACAGTGGCACGTCGTTAGAATAGTCATCTAACCATTCGGGGCGTTAAAGCGAAGGCATAGCTTACATCAGTTGGCTCAAGAATGAAGTGTTTAGGGGTAATAAATCACAGTAATATTTTGGGAGGTTACTCCTGATATATATCGAGGGTCAACTATTATGGCAGATATTTGTTGGGAGCTACTCGCACATAAATATATGGCAGAACTACATATATTGACGGATCATCGTAGAAATACATGAGGGGCTGTGGCCAAAATATATTGGGGATGTATGTACATGTTCTTTAAGGGACAATATGGGAATAATACATACATATTTAGATTCAGTGGTTGTAACGAAAATATTTTGAGAGGTTAGTGCAAAAATATCCAGAAGCGTTTTGACAGTAATACATGTAAAGGTTGGGGCAGGAATTCACCGAGTGGCTATGAAAAAAATGTATCAAGAGATCGTGACAAAGGTATTTATTGAAATGTTATCACTCAGTTATATTGCTGAGTTATTGCAGAATTTTTTGTCTTTCTCCTCCACTAGACATTTATCATCTGTGTGTCTTGTCAAACTAGGCGAGATTACGAACTGCTTTTGCCGTTTGGTGAGGGCGAGCGGCACAGCGGTGTTGGAATGGTCTATAGAGTGGTAGGCGGCTCGTAAATTCTCAGCCTCGTACCATTTATATTTAAGTATTTTTCTTAGGAATGTGCAGGAGTTTAATGAGCTATTTAAATCATATTTTGCTAAGTCGCTTCGCTTAAATGCCCTCTCATAAAATCTAGTCTTTGGAATGTTAATCAGTATCTTGAAAACAAATTAGTTAGAAAACATTTTTTTCGTCTACCGAACAGTTTGAATGGCACCAGTTGTAACAACCCGTGAAGTTTCCATGAAAACTTTATTCTGTCAAATAAAATAACTTCCACGACAATCCATCGACTGTGTTAACAGATTTGTTTCTGTATATTAAAGCGATATTGATGATCGAGTGTGAACCGAGCCAGCGTGCAGATAACTCCACGGACTCTCGACGCCAAATCTACCTATTTGCCCCACTTTTTTTACGTACACTGTAATTCTTAATGAATATTATCCTTTTTTTTGCTTTTGAAAACACGTTTTTGATGAAGAGAAGCTCGAAAAATAGAAATAAATCTACATCACTCACTCTATGCTATTGGGAGAAAAGATGAAGAACAGGAACACTTACGAATTAGGCTACTAAAATTTTTAACTTAGGTAGCCAATATTTTCTCAACTTTTTGAATTTTGCTTGGCCAAGACAAACTTGTTTAGCAATATAATTTATTAGAGTAGGAGTGAATGTAAGCAAAAAAGCAACCAAGTCGTGGCAGCATGCGAGCGAAAAGGCTCCAAGTGAGCGTTATGAAAGGTTTGTTGCGAAGGTTCTTACATAGAGAAATGAGCTTCATGTATCATGCAAATATTTCAACACAAGAGGAACGAGGCTGTGATTTAAATAGAAATTATTTTCTCAAAAAATGGTGTCTTCATTAAAAAAATTTGCTCCAGAAGAGTGACTTTTATGATGCAAGTCAAGATACTTATCCAAGAGAAATGAAGTTTAGCATCTAATAACGATTCCTATGAAAGGGCGAAGTGCGCTAATGATTTACGAGAAAAAATTCTTATCCCAGAAAAATGAACATTCATTAGAAATGAAGATTCAAACCTACATGCTTTCATGGTTTGATTGAAGATTCTAACCGTTGTATGATAGAATGAGTTTTATTTTTAATGTAAAGTCAATCCTCAAAAAAATTATTTTAGGACTTGAGTAAAGATTTAGTATTCCAAATAATGAGTTTTATCACTCAAGTAAAATTTTTTATTCCAAAGAAAAGGACCTCATTTTAAAGTGAAGACTGAATCCCCCGAAAAATGACTTCATAATTTAAATGATGATTCTGACTCCATAAGAATGAGCTTTACTTTTTCAACGAAAATTCAAGTCGAGATGGAATAAGCCTGCATGTAAAGTTGCACTAATGAAGGTTAATCTCCCATAAAAATAAGTTCGAGATAAACGTGCGGGTTTTCCCCCCAGCAGAATAAGCTTTATTTTCTAAATAAAGATTCACTCCCAGTAAAAATGAGCTTACAAACGAAATGACGATTCCTACCCCAGAAGAATGAGCTTTATTTTCGAAATAAAGATTCATTCCCAATGAAAATGAGCGTACGAATGAAGCAATGATTCTTACCCCAGAAGAATGAGCTTTGTGGTTCTTGAGGATGCAGTTGAGCGTGGGGTTGCCCTGCAGGGCTTTGTAGTAATCGTCCTGGGAGCACTTGGAGAACTTGGAGGGCTGGACGTGATCTTTGCCCACCACGTTGCGGGACATCAGGCAGCCGTACCAGTCCTGGCACTGGCACTCCCGACCTGCAAACAAGGCGACATTTTGAGGCAGCCGTACCAGTCCTGGTACGGCTCATACTCATACTTCCCTCATACTCAGCGTCCCTCATACTTCCCTCATACTCAGCGTCCCTCATACTTCCCTCATACTCATCCAAACTTAACCCCTTCGACTCAGTGTGCCTGGTGAGTCTACAGCTGAAAACTGAAAGACTCCTACCTCTGACTAAGCGGTGCCCTTTTTATCTTTTCGGGTAAAGTTTGCAGAACATAGGAATGCACTGTAGGAGACGGACCTTAAAGAGAGGAAAATTTATCACAGGCATTAACGTACATCCTGGCTTTAGCGTACAATCATTGTGTTTAAGTTAACTTTAATATGAGGGGTTATCGCACACTGGTTTCTCGAAAACAAATTGAATAGGACAGTAAAATGCACGAGTTATACTTTCAAAATGGAAAATAGACTGCACAGTTAATTTGAGTTATTGTGCGTTATCCCATGCACACCTAACGTCTCACGTTCACGCATCATGTACATACTACTCGTACGGGCTTCATGCACAACTTCACGGTAGCTCACCTTCGTCATGGTTCATGTGCAGGTTGTGGCCGATCATGTGCGTCATGGTGGAGGCCACGAGGTGCGGCTCGTACATGTTGAGGTCAGCACTAATGCCGGCACTCTTGGTCGTACAAATAGAGTTCATGACGCCCATGCCTGACTCGCCGCTCTCGAACTTTTCGCCCCTGCAACACGGGAACGCAACTGTAGCCAGCACGCCTCTCTTTTTCTAGGACATATTTATCGATATTTATCTTCAATGGTTTTGTTTACTAGCAGCTAGAAGGCTCACAGATAAGTCTTGCGCTAGGACCTACCTTTGGAAATGTTTCTTTACGAGCCATCACGAGAAGATTTGCCTCATTAACTTTAAACCGATTTCATTCAAACGTTTCGGAGACGATACTTTTGTAATTTTTAAGCAGAAGTCTCGTGAAACTTCTTTTTTTGAATTATTTGTATGGCAAGCAGGCAAATACTAAATTCCCATTGGAGGTGGAAGCCAACAATATTTTAAACTCTCTAGACGTAAATGTTCCCAGGTCTGATAACTTTGAACTAGACACACAATTACAAGAATTCGAGTCTTTAGGATTATTATTTGCCATTTTTTTCTTTGAGAATTTGCCCTCATTGACCGGTGGCTTACAATAGTGGTTACTTTAAATTTCCTAGACAGAAATGTTTACCGGTCTGATAACAGGTTCCACACATCGGTTTAACAAAACCCACGTTTTCTGGTTTAGGCTTTGGTTTCTTTAGTTTCCGTTGTAAAAAGTTTGAATTGAATAGAATTAAAACTCTGGTGTCCCACGCTTGTCAGTTATGTTCCTACTACCATCACCTTCAGAAAAGATTTTTTCTTTTAATCATTTGGTTGTGTCACTGATGGTCTTCCCAAAAACTTTTTATCACGCATGATTAATAGAATTTTAACAGGCACGTATCTCCCTAGAAACAATGCTTAGACTTCCGATTTTTACTACTGTTTTTTACTTTTTTTGGACAACAATTATAGCAAATAAAGAGAGAGTCTCAAATTCTTGTACCAACATTTTTTTCAGGAATTTTTCATTTGTTTCATATTAGGCAACAACCGAACTATATAATATTTCTTCCGTTTTGAAGATGATTTACCAACTGGCACGCGATCTTCTCTTGTTTACAATTTCAGTTGTGCGCATTGTGCATCACAGTATGTGGGTTACACCCACAGAGCTCAGTGCCTGAAGGTTACAGAGCACTTCGGCCGCAGTCATTGAACAAATCGACTTTTTAAAACGCCTCTTCGTTCTAGGGTTCATCAGCATTGTAGAAACAACCTTTACAATCAACGATAGGTATTGATGAATTTAAAACCTTAGTTCACACCTTTGACCAGGTAATTCAGAATCAATGTACATCTGCAAGTTGAGACCCAGCCTTACCGAATTGTAGAGTGCGTGCTCTCTAAAAGTAGTAAACCATTAACTATTGTGTATTTTTAAATTCTCTGTCAAATCTTGAAATTAACACCAGTGAAGCTAATTCTTCCCCTATTCAGAATAATTTATTAATCTTTCTGAATGAGCATAACTCTTACAAGACAGTTTCCGCATTAAATGCTTTTCGCAAATTTCTCAATGCAACAATCACGTAACAAGTAACGAAATATAAGTTCTCTCACGAATTTCTTATAGAATATTTAAAGAATTTTAAAATTTGCTTATATCGGAAAAAATGAATTTCGATCTTACGCAGCTTCATGTCAATTACTGAATTTTTGAAGCTAGTGATGTTTTTATATATGTAATTCAATCGTTTATGAGCACATACAGATTAAAATTCAAGTTTTATGTAGCCTTATATTTAAAAAATTGCAGCCATGCAAGATCAAATTAAAAATGCATATTTTGATAAATTTATCGGCATTTTGAAAAGCTACAGAAATTTTAAAATGCTGAAATTCACTGCACTTCAATGAAGCGATCACACTCACTCCAATCTCTTCGTTAATAGCTATCACCCTTCCAGTTCCCCGTCTAACTTTCCTGCCGCACCATCGATAAACTCATGAAATAACCGATAAAAATATGCATTTGGCAAAAACTTATAGATGGTTATAAATGCTCCGACGGAGAAGTTAGGATGAGTTAGAGCACATCACTCTGGGAAAAGGATAATCTGAGCTTATGAAGTTAAGAAGGCCGCCTGCGTTGGTTGGTAAAATGTCTGCTTTTAGAATTTCCCTAAAAATCAGGAGTCTGATAATTTTCAGGGATCGCGCTTGTTTTTCTATTCCATTTTATCATCAGTATAGAAATTCCAGAATTTCACATCAGAGAATTGCATTCATATTAAGGGGATTTTTTAAAGGAAGTTGATTCCGAATGTATATTTCACTGCCTCTTAGTGAAATTGACGATGCTAGTGGTGCTAAGTTTCGTTAAAACCCCACCTAATGCAGTAATATTTCTGAGATGCCAGTAGTACAGTTCTACTTTTTGAACGCTATTTTATAATCACATTGCTTCTCTGAAATATTGGCATTCACGCTATGTATTCTGAGTGAAAGTACTCTTGAAATGAAATATAATGTCGTTGAATGGTAAATTATAATCAACAGTCCAAGGTTATTTAGTGTGGCACCAACTAATGTTATTTAGTGTGGCTTCGAGCTTCATTGGTATGGCAGTTTGAATAAAGGTTGCTTCGTTATTTTCAAGACTACGAAAAAGTGTTATATCATTTACATTACCATGCAATAGGGAACTTCTTCATAACGATCAAACTAAGTTTGAATAAGATTGACCCTGTAAAAGAATACGACGAAGCACAGTAGACTTTACACTCACGCACATGAATTATATCATAGTATTTTGCTCAACTTAGGCGCTCATCAGCCTTGATTATTTGATGAATGTAATGGCCACTCTGGTGCATAAGAGTGATTGGATTTGCTGGAATACACTGCGTAACTCACGCGATGATAGTAACTCACGTAATGATTGTAACTCACGTTATGATAGTAACTCACGTGATGATAGTAACTCACGTGATGATAGTAACTCACGTGATGATATGCGAGGTATCTTTAGGGTCGTTGAGGTGATGTTGCTGGATGTGGTCCGAGAAGAGCTTCAGGCTGTTTGATATCGGCTGGTGCTTGTTGAGCATGAAAAGGTTGGTGCCACTCCAGGTCTCTAGGTAAGTGATGGTCAGGCGGGTGTTGATCGTCTTCAGGTACTGCAAGCAACAAATGACACATTTGACAGAGATCGAGAAACTACCACAGTGAGCTATTTTAAAGTGATATGGTATTAAATGATTATGAAAATGATATGATATGATTTAAAGTGATATGATATTTTAAAGTGATCGTGGAACTGCTGGAATGAATTTCAGCGTGGTTCTATATAAGGCAATCCTTGATATATGCCTTACTTTTTCTTGCAAAATATGATATGCATTCAGAATCTTCAGTTCAGGTCATTTGATGTTTCCAACATAAATTAGATAGCGCATAAAAAAGGATATTTATCGAGGACTTCATGTGTTCAATATATCAAATTTATGTAAAGTAGAGAAATTGTGAGGTAAGAAATGTGAGTACAGGAAGGTTTTATTTTGGGCACGATTGATATTTCTGAAATTCTGTAACTTGAAATGTTCCGAGGATTTATCCGAGTACTGGGAAGCTAAATAGTCTCCAAGTTGCTTGGATAAATTAAATTTGTTTTTCGTATCGATAGTAAAATCAATGTCATCAAATTTTGAGGGAATTATAGCAGAAATTATTAACTACATACAAACTAGTGTTACGCGGAGGCTAGCTGCTATCAAATATTGTCACTGTATTAGGCAAGAAATATAATTACTGGTACATATGTTTCAAATCAACGTCAATATCCCTGCTTATACTTCTATAAGAATTTCATGTAAACAATTTACGTAGTTTTGTTTTTAGATATGAACTCATTAGTTCTTCAAATGAACTTCACTGTTGTTCAGCTAACATCGAAAATATCAGTCCGTGCATTTGTCTTGGGTCTAAAATCGATGAATCTCGATGACGGGGCTCCGATATGTCAGTAGGTTTCACGATATTTTTTCCCCTTTCTGGAGCAAATTCAGGCAGAAAAACATCTTCAATTTTTATGCTAGGGAAATCAAAATCCATGTTCAAAAGAATGAATAAAAAATTTATACGTGCATGCTTCGCTAACCAAGGAATTGAAAAGTAACTTTTCAGGAATCGTTCTTTCACTTGGTCCTGAAGCGAAGCTGGATTGGAGGGAATTGAAGTCGTTTTCTAACCGTGCAGACCCTTTCAGTGCTTCGACCTGATTACATTAAAAGCGCACACTGGCCCAATGCCTACTATGGTGGCAGCTCCACAATTGGTTTCCAGCTGCCTCTGTTTCTCCGCCCGACTTTTCTACAGTTCCGAGTAAACTTCCATCTCTCGAACACAGACAAAAGGAAGCGAATAAAAGAGCTGCTGCTTAGTCGACGAACGCATGCCCCTCGCCCAGCGCCTTTTGCCCTCAAGACGCTAGTGAAAGAGCAACGAAGATTTCCTGAAATATTGTTACGCGTCTATTGAAGAACTCCAACAATGTATATTAAGAAGTTGCAATGTTTTTGGCTTGGTTGTAATGAAAATAGAAATTAGACTTAATTAATTGGATAGTTTGAATTAGAATTACAGGCAGTAACAAAATGCTCATGGAGCAAGTTCCTTTTTTGATATATCGTTTTCACAATCACTTTCATGTCATCTTGTTTACAGTATTCCTAAAATTTTATTTTATGTATCCTTCGTTACATTCTATAGTAATTATTAACACTGCTGGTTATCAACAGATACTTCGTGACCAGCGACTAAGACCAGAAGAAGCTTCGATATCAACAAGTATTGTTCGTAAATACTTATGTACATATTTAGATATTTACTATTAAAAATAGACTAATATGTTAAAATAGGCATGTATTTGGTGCACTTAACTGAATCTCCATTATACATGTAATTTAATTGTTTTCTACGCACCTCTTGAAAATACATGCACTTTCAACCGAACAATATTTGATGACTTAAGCGGACCCAGCTTCCTCGGCACTCACTTAGGAGAACCTAACCTGGATGCTATGTACGTTTGGTTACTCTGTTGGCCTTTAAAAAGAATTAAATTCGAGGAACGGGTTAAAAAAACATGAACGCTCTTTTGTATAACTGTGTAGTATAAAGAAAATTAATTTTTTTATTCTAGATGCAAGCCGGCGGCATATGTTGCTTTGTGAAAGCATGCATCGTTTCCTAAAGACGGTTAAGGCTAATTTACCCGAAAGCTTGGGTGGAAAATTATTCGTCTTGATTATCTTTAATTACAAATTTCGAAAAAATAAATGAAATGGTATTTAAATTAAGTTGCTGACATGTTTAGGAAGATCGTACCCACTCTTAAGGGCTTCACTTGAGCGCTTAAAATAGGAATCGATCCTATATGGGGCTGGTGTGGAGGTGTCCCTAAAACTGCGGACTTGAACGTAAACTAAAGTTTGGGTAACTACCGGATGTTTTCAATAAAGATGAGAAAACTGGGGAGCCCCTGGAAATGAAAGTCTATAATTGGGAATTCTAGCATAAAATGGTCTAAACTATTGAGAGAGTCAATCAATCTTTTCTATTGACCTTCAGTGTTTTTTTACTCGCTTAGAAAGTTTTTAGTCATTAGTTATTGTAGAACATTGATCACGCACACTTTAATTTTTCAGTACAGGGCAGGTTTATTGTAAATACTTCAATGTAAGTGAAAACTTTAATATGTGATTAGGGAAGCTTAGCTCAATTATGTTTTAATCCAGGAAGTGGTTCAGATTCTCACATACAGTGAATGAATTTACCTTTTGCATGAAATTTATGCATTATTAGTTATCCGAATACCAGTACCCACGTGAAAACAATTTTGAAAAAGTACTCGTACTTTATTCGTTCTTTCTCCTTATTTCATGCTCGAACTTTCGAAATTTTTGTCTCAAGGATTTAATTCATTTTTCTAAAGCGTAGTATTATGGCTCACGTGAACGAAATTAGCTGTCGAAATCGGAGGATCCCTCCACACAGTCGGACGGACGAGCTCACCTCCTACAAAAAGCCCTGAGATATTTCGAGCGTCGTGCTGCAACGAAATATGACTTTTCATAGAAATATTAGGCCAAAAATGAGCTATGAAGGACAATTTTCATTTCGATGACGTTATATATATTTGTGTAGCATTGAATTACTTATGCTTTAAATATCTATAGGGCATGGGATGCAAGAGCTGTGGTTATTCTCAAGATTATGGAAGTTCGACAGGTGTCTTTTCTCTCCGAAAATTCTGCGCTGGCAACCTCTAGGACGAGATTCATAACTGAGTACATCTAAGCCCGCAAGCTGTGACTTTTGCACTGATTATGAACGGGAATTATAAGATGTTGTTTGTTTGTGTATATGATTCACATATATCGTACCATCGTCAGAAAGTTTCGGGAAATTTTTAGAACGATTTAATTCTTGATAACGAATGCAGGCCACACTCGAAACGTTGAAAGTGAAGCTGGAATATGCCTTTTGGGTGTGTATGGGTCTCTGCATGTGTGTATGGGTCTCTGCATGTGTGTATGGGTCTCTGCATGTGTGTATGGGTGCGATGTCCCCGTGCTCGTGGTTACACCTTCTTTGGGGAGGGACAATGTTCAGGTATATAAATGAATAGATAAATAGATAGATATGTAGATGAATTTTGGGAAATTATATTTTTCGTCTCAATCCTGCTTTAAAAATCCTAATAAGAAAAATTGACAAAACTAACGAATGAATCATAAATAAAAAGTTGTCACTGGTCTCCATTAACACTTGTCTAAAAGGGAAATGAGTAAACTTGTATGTTCACTCTCAGGTATACATAAATAGTCTTAGTGAGTACTTAAGTTACAGTTCTCAGCTCGTGTCCAACTCAATTTCGCATGGAATGCAAATTGGGCTTAATATTTTCTTTGAAATTCAAGTAAGATAAAACATTTTTCATTTAATAATTGGTTCAGGATAGTAGGCTTAGGAAAAACATGTTGTATTTTCACACTACGAATAAACTAAGTTACAAAAAGGCATTGCTTCAAAAATGTGTTCTCGATGAAAGTTTTCAAAATGCCATGGCAGTTTCCTCATCAGTTGCGAAGTGAACACTGCCTCATCCTCTGTGAATAAACATTGGTTATTAAGAAACACACGTACAGTCAATTACAATATATGTCGACCATCGATTGGCACCCTGAAAAATATCTTTACCCGCACAATTTAGCAAATTCATGAATATAAATTCTCTATTTATAGAAGCACAAACAATTTAAGCAATTCAAATTGCGAAATTAATAACTGCGCTCTCAGCTAGGTAAATTAAAATACACATTTTGAGAGTGCTTCATAACTTGTGGTGTGATCATTCGTTTCGCCAGAGGCTACCCAATAGAGTTACTTTAGATGGATTGAAGAGGCCGTGGCTGTTGAAACAAGCTTTACTTTTCCGGTCCCAAAAGAAGGCAATCACGACCAATATCACGCCAGCCTTCATCTTAGCAGCATCAAAGCACGGAGAAACCGGTAAATTTTTTTCGGCATCGATTTTTCCATCTTTTCCCAGTTATTTCGACATAATATTTTGCACTATCGGTTTCTGGTTGATGGCGAAGTCGATGCCTCAGTTCGGAAGCGATATATATACAGCAGGCGTTAACACGTCGTTTTCTTGGCTCAGGCTTTTCCTTTATCGCCGAGCAGCCATATTGGAAAACACTTAGCCACTAGTACCGCCATAGCTCATGTCCGGCTTCGACACTTTTTTGCCCCACCTTCGAGATCGATAAAGTTCGGTCTTAAAGTCGCCAGACTAGGGGGCAAATGAACACAAAGTTCCGATTTGGAATGGAGTCCTTATTGACGGAGTTGGCGTGTTTTTTCACTTTCGAAGACGGTGATGACTCGAACTGTCGAAACTGTTCGACGGCGCTACTGAATTTCTCACATTTCGGGCCACGAGTTCAGGATATGAGAAAAATGATTTTTTTAGTAATATTGGATTCGATTTGAACAATTAGCGGATTCAAAAAAGTTGGCATAAATATTATTGAATAACGACGTCCTCGTTTTTGTGTGTGGTTTTTCAATTATGTGTGACGATGAGTGTAAGTTCATAGAGTTATAGAAAATTCACACTGGATTTTAAACGTAGGCAAATATTGAGTAATTAGTTACAGGAAAATCCGTGGAACTTATATTCAACAATAAAAAGACTAAGTTTTATCTTGAATGAACGAAATACTGCTCAAACAGTCGTTCAAATTTCATGCACTCGTGGGGATTTTGAACGAAACCAAATAAAAATTTTAAGGCTAAACTACATTAATTGTGCCGTTCCACCAGCGTGACACTGAATGCTAATGGGTTACATGCTCAAAATTGTTTGTTGTTGACCTAAATTAATGGCCTCCAAAACGGGACTGAACTTTTCAGAACAGAACCGAGCTGCTGCGCTACCCGTTCAATTCAGAAACATCAGGGACGGTTTTTGTCCAAAGTTTTCTGAACTGCATCTTTTGAAGTAATAACGCCAAAGAATATCTGTTGATGCTTGCATCAAAATGAGACGATATTGCAGACAATGAGGCCTCATTAAATAACTGTCTTGAAATAAGTTTCTATTTTTGAAATCAAAGTATCGGACAACGAAGAATCCGATTAGGAATGTAAAATACTCGAAGGAGAAATTTAGGGCAAGAAACAGGCCACATTTTCGTTCGCGAGATGACCGGTGGCATTCTGTCACGCGGTCTCTTGTTGAACAGCTCAGTTACTGGTGTGAAATTTGGGACATGCGCTGTATTGAACTTTTTTTTTGTGCTGGTGCGGAAGCCCTTAAATGCTTTCGTAAATTTAAATATTTAATTAACGTGGCCAGAGGATGTGTCGACGTCGGGAGCGATAAGGTCGTGGGTGATGTGAAGGATCCTTAAGCGACTGGTGTGAGAGATGCTTGTCTAGGACTTTACATCTTTAGTGTATTTTGTGGTTATTAGCGCACTCTTATCAAGAAGCTGCCTCTGCAGCTTCCAGGTACTTTTTATAGCAACTATAAAACATACGTAAGGTGCATGAGCTCGAACAAACATAGATCTATTTACTGCAATATAACACAAGAAAGACAAAAAAAAGAACGTAATTGATGATAAACACTGGCACCGATTGGTACTAATTTTACGTTGTGATTAAAACTATACCATGGAGGGGCTAATACATTGAACGATGAGAGAAGAAAATTACCGTATAGGCAGCAAACGAGAATAGCAACACCTTGCTGCACTTCAGTGTTGCTGCATGAAGGGATGGCCCCTTTACTTTGATAACATACTGATGGCAATTAACGGTGATTCGGTGTTCAACACCTGGTATAAAGACATGCAGCGTTTAGGCTTAAACGCCCATTAAACTAACAGTGACTGCAAGCAGCTATTAACAGTAACTGCATGTACCAATTAGCAGTGACTGCCCACAGCTATCAACAGTAACTGCATCCACCAATTAGCAGTGACTGCACACTGAAATTAAAAGCAAGACGACAAAGTTGGCGGGGGCGCGTGAACATGCAAATGCCTTCATTAGGCCTCCAAGGATGGTCTACAATTAGGCAGCAGCCCTCGCAGAGCTGACCTCAGCATCCCTCCTATTTGCTTCTAATGTTCCCATCTGTTGCCAGAGGCCTCCAGCTCACCCGGTTGTTTGTCGCTCCCGCTGCCCTCTCCTTTCTGGTGTGTTCTGTGCCACTGGTATGAGTTGACTCGTATAAGGATGAGACTATTTCTTAAATGAATGAAGTATTGGGCATGCATTCGTTATGAATGAAGTATTGGGCATGCATTCGTTATGAATGAAGTATTAGGCATGCATTCGGTCATATTTGATGCACTTGTGGCGGCATTCGTTCTGGTTCTGATCGAAAATAGAAGAAGTTAAGTCTAAGCTACATATTACTTCTATTGTTCTCCGAATACAACGCTCGGCCCTAAGAGTGAAATCCTTTACTAGATGAATTTTGTATCACTCTATTACTTAAAATGACGCGATACTAAACTGTAACGTTAAAGCAAAGAGCTCTAACAAATTTGACCAAGTTTGTTATAACACATATCAGTGCAGGATCTACAAGAACCATTCGTCAAATCATGATTCACTTCGGAACTCTCCGTGCAAGGGAACATTTGGTATGCCCCAGAACTGGCTCGAAGTGGAGTTCACTTTTTAAATCGGAATTAAATCAGTAGTATGGCAACATTTAGGTTCCGAAGCAAAAGTTTCTGCAGCCTAATGCACACGGGGCATAAGATTACTGTCAGCTGTGTACGAAATACTAGGTGCACCTAAGCAAAACAGGACGCAAGTGTGATATCTAAATCATATTTGTTTGAGTACCTAGTTGTTGTAGATGTACTGCTGTTGTAATCTGTAGCTGGAAGCTTAAATTAGAAAATAAAGCTACTTATCGGAGGTTAAACAGTAAAATTGAGAGAAAACTAAACTTTGTTGTTTGATGTACAACGTATGCTTGAAGGAATTTTGAGCAGCGTCTACACATAATGTGCGCACCTCGCGTTTGACTTCAAACATGCATGAAATAACGTGCTTCAATAGCTATAAATTTTTTGATGAAAGACCCAGATTAACCGAAATATAAAAATACTCAATAAATTCAAATAGTTCCTAAAATGTTCAAGGTATCTCCATTTGACATGTACATATTATCGACGAGGGAATTCTTGAATTTTTAAAGTCTGAGTCACGTGCTTAACTGTTAAATATTCAAGGCTTTTGTTCCGCGACAGCGCGATAGAGGTGAGTACAAATTTACAAAATTTGTCAACCTCATTTGAAATTGCAGCTGTAAATAAGGATTTATTTTTATCATAAGGAGTGACCAACAAGTACTTAAAAATTAAATAGAATAAGAACTTTCATTCGAAACGTTCATGCATTCTTTGCGGAGAGGCAGTCTTCGTTACGTTACTTCGATACGGTCGGTTCTGAGAGCATCTCATTTTAAAACTATAGTGCAGTTGCTCATGGTTGTTATGAATCCATCATTTATGTTGAGACAGAAAAAATGAGACAAAATATTTTATTCAAGAGATTTTCACGTTTTTGAGCCCCTGTTTTTGATGCTGCAGTTGCGCGGCTGCCCAATATCATGGGGATGGTGATTAGATTAATTAACACTAAACTCAAAAACTAAAATTTCAAAGCATACACTGAAAAACTCATTCAGAACTCTGGCTTTACATCCTAACGTTAACTTTGGTTTGAAAACTTGAATGTAGAGATGCTAAGGTTTTATGGCATTTCTAAGATTTATTGATCGGAAATATATTTCGCTCTCTCATCTTTAGGTTACGCTTTAAATGCAGTGATGTTAATTTTTTACAATAGTAGAAAATCAATTCACCACAAATTATTCAATGTATTTCATCATTAAGAGCAAATACTTCAAATGTAGAAAAATTACTTTACGTTTGATTAATATGTATGACAATTTGCACCAGCAGAAAAAGCTCATTTGGCTCAACATCGAGGTTTGCCGGGTAAAAAATTGAATTGATAAGAAAATGTGGTGACCGCATCCCACAACTTGGCAAAATACCGTTGTGAGCTCCTTAGAGAACGCTGTTGACTTGCCAACGGTCACTATCAACATTTGTCGACGTCGTGGTCGTTGCATTCACACGATCACTGTCAACATTTATGGACGCCGTGGTCGTTGCATTCACACGGTCACTGCCAAAATTTGTGGATGCCGTGGTCGTTGCATTCACACGGTCACTACCGACATTTGTGGACGCTATGGTTGTTGCATTCACACGGTCACTGCCGACATTTGTGGATGCCGTGGTTGTCACATTCACACGGTCACTGTCGACAACACATACCGTGTAAATGCACCGGCGACCACCTGGGCAGTGACCGTTAACAGGTTAGCGATTAATGCAGTATTAAAGCAATACGTTTACATTATTAAAGTAGTCGTACCCTGATTCCCCGTCTTCTAGTGGTCGGGTCTTCATTAGCGGTATGCTAATACTGTTCCGTGAGCAAGTTGTGCGACTTTACTTCGAATTCAAAGCGAGTTTCTGCCTTCACTTACCAGATCGGCGATATTAGCAATCTGCAGAGCGTCGTACATGGCACGGAGTCGGTCGTGTTCACGTAGCTCCATCTGTCGGACGAAAAATATGTTTAAGTTTTAGTTATATTTGTGTTAAGAATCATGGATATGCGTGTAAGTACCTTGCAGTCGGCATGGGGAGCATCGGGAAAGAAAAGTGGCAAAAATAAGAATCAGGGAAAAAAGAAATTATGAGAATTCACATGTTCTTCTAAACAATAATGTTTAAGTTATATGAAGCCTGTCTAAATATCGAATTGGTTCAACAGAAACACCAAACAAATAAAATTTTCGAATTTACAAAGTTAGAAAAATCTACGGGTTTCACTACCAGCATTCAGTTTACTTCTTCCAACTCTGAAATACGTAAGAACTATACCCAATGATAACGGGAATTGCACGATACTTTTACGTACTTGTCTCTTGTAAGACAAGTAATAATAGTCCTAAATACTCTTCATTTTTACAGATACATATAGATGTATATTGTTATTTATTCAGAAGAAGAAACCGCGGCATCTTTTGAAGTTGACTACAGAATAAAGGTACAGGAAAAATCCATGATACTTCTGTAATCTTCTGAAACACGGGAGAGGAGCTCCAGAGAGAAACATCTCAACTCATATTGGAAGCAAAATTTATGTACGTAACCATGCAATATACATATGCGTCACTGTTATATCAGAAGTATGATTTTTCATATTGAGAGGAGTGTGTTACTTCATATGAGAATACAAAGAGAGGAGCATATTTCTTCACATGAGCGGGGCAATATCTACTCTCCGTTGCCATAATAAATCGACCTCTGTATTTAGTTAGGGCACTACTGTGGTCTGTCATCGAATTCATACATTGCATCTGAATGCGTTGGGCTTCCATTAAGATAGTCATTTTGACATACACAAATTTAAAGTAACATTTCATCATGTCTGTTTGCGTGGATTCGTGAATATTTGTTCAATTTTTGACCGATGAAGTACGATCTACGTAATATGATTGGGATTTTTATTTTCAAGATGCAGGATATACGCACATATCGAGGGGCAACATATATAACTTATTTATCACACACATTTTTAAGGAAAATGTACGTATGGCTTAAAAGGTTAGTTTTACAAATTATATTGAATATATTTGGACGATTTGACTTTAAATATATTCATGTATATATGAAGAATCAGTGGTGGATACAAATTCTAGGTAGGGAATGCGAATCTAAAGCTAGTTCATGAAGAAATAACATAAAAATGGTAAAGTCCTATAAAAAATCCTCACTTGGACAAAATGTTCCGTCCATCACGCATGTTACTCAAGAAAAGAAATTTCGTCAAAATTGTAGCACAAATCTTAACTCTTCCAAACTTTCAGATTTCTACGTCCACACGTCGGGTTTTCGTCTCGATTTGCGGGTCGTCTCTTTGCTCCTGCGGCCCAAATTTAATACGAACACTTTTAAAAAATTCGCTGAATAACTCTAATATTGCTGACCAAAATTTCCGTGAGGCTGACAATTTTTGCAGGGCTGTGATTCGATATCAGTGTTTCTGGAGCCGCCAAACCGCGCCGCCGCAGATCGTCTTTCATCGAATAATTTAATTTCCAAGAAGCGGCAGACTTGGATTTGGATTTTTTAATTTGTGAACGCCTCGGAAAAAAACGGCCAGGCTTCGTGCCTTTGAAAACGCGTAATATTGATGCGTGGTTATATCACGTAGGGTTTGTGTGGCTGGAAATCTTTCCTTGCGACGTGCCTTGAAGCTCGTAGAAATAAAGATCGTCTACTAAGTTGTCCGCCAATTCCCTGCAAATTTGAGGACCGAGACCATGGAAGATGTGCACTCTAAAGCATAACATAATTTATTTTGCACCTTAGTGCACTAATCATGATGGATTGAATTATAAGTTGACAGTTTAATGATAAAAAACGACGAGGAACGATGAAAAAATCCCAAATCCCTCCATCTCAACGTCAGTTGTGTCCCACTTGTGAAAAGTACAGATTTTATTTGAGGTTCTGGGATTTTGAAAAACACTTTCGGCACAGATTTAGATTTTCTTTCAGATGGAATTTTTTCTGAACGCTATCCCTATCATGCTTTCATTTCCATCTAATGACACAGAACAATTTTTCGTATCTCTGTTACGTGGACAGCAATTAATATCCCTACATATTGTATATCTCATAAGGTACGAGTGAACTAGTGTGCCTAATAATAGTCTAAGTAAGCATCAAGATTCTTTAGAACGAACTAAAATACGAGTCATCATTAGAATCCATTTGAGTAAGTAAGGCTCAGGTTCAGGCCGCACTTTGTACAGCATAACTTTGATCGCGTTCGCAAAACTGGGTTCACAAAACCCAGAGCTTTGTCCAGCATCAAGGCAAGAAGAAGTGACACAACTCGTTGCTTTTATTTTCACACACTTGTGCTAGAGCCCAGGATCGTATCTCTCTGCTGAAATGAGAAAAGTTTCTGCTTTTTTCTTAGCGAAACGCGTCAAATATCGCTACATGTTATCGAAAAGTTTCACGTCGCCTCCCTCTCGCTATCACGCCAATCATAGCACCACAAAAAGTTTGATCGATCGCTTTGTTTTGAGTCCAAAACTTTCTTCTGAGTCAAAACTTTTTTGAATGGAACCAGTTTCTTACTCAAATACAAATTTCAAATGCTGGTGGGCAGGTAGATTTTTTTTGGTCGCCTTCTACATGAAAACTTAGAAGCATTTCTAGGAAGTGTGCAAGTTCAAGTGTGTATTTTCGGACCCGAAGTACATTTTTATGACAACATATGCATGTACTGGATCGAGCCCGTGGTTGGATCTCAATAAATTTCGGACTCTTGGAAATTAGCAGATTTCACTCAGTTTCGAGTATACGCTCAGTCATACAATTTATAATTGTCATATATATAATGAATTAGTTTTAGATCTCGTAAATATTTAGAAATAAAAATTCCTCTGGTTAATTAGAACTGGAGTTGTTCAGGAACATACAGAAAATGAATCGCAATTGTATTTCTGTGGTAAAGTTCGTAGATATTTTTCCCTGTTCAGCATATTTTATTTCTAATTGTACATGCGTCAAGCAAATTGCTCTTTACAGTGGGTGACGAGGTCTCTTCTCCTGCACAGCTGCTTACGTTATAGGTTAATGTAAACGTAACTATATTTTGTATATTTCATTATAGGCCAGAGCATAAATGCATGTAATTGTTTCATATTTTCCTATCTTTTTTGCACATTTTTGTGTATTCATTTCTGTATTTTGAATTATTCGGACAACTTTGTACATGGATGTATATTTGTTTCCTTGGTAGCGTACGCTTATTTTGCATGAGTTCCAGTATCTTTGCTTAATTATCATTCTGCAAAGTTAAGTATATGCAGTATTTATGAGTTATCTTCAATCAAGTGCCGCGCTAAGTGGGAAACTATTCAAATCCAGCATAAAATTTAGGCTATTTTTAAATAACCAATGCATTGCATTAAAAAATATCACGAATTGTTAATTTATCGGCCATTTGAGACCTTTGTAAATTACTTCAGTGAATATCGCGAAACATACCAAAACCACGAAAGAAAATTTCAAAAGACGGAAAGAGCGTCAGTACCACAGGGTTCAGGCGAAAAACAGATCAGATCTCTGGTTCTTGTAGCATAATTGTTACTGGGCATGTTTGTGCGTGTGTGTGTCGGTAGTGCAATTGATAGCGAGGTAACCATCTATTCAGGTGGTCCTGGTTTCCATACCCCGGAGGGAGTGCTTCCGACGGAAGAGGAAAGTTAAAAACGATATGCACAGGAAGGTAACACACCAGTGTGGTCTTCGATGATGTGCCCCAACTGTTTTCAAGGTACTCATGGTGAAGCGTAAGTATGTGCAGAAGAATATAACGCTGTGACTGGAATTCATCTCTAATGTAGCTACATGAATGTATTCTGCAGCAATAATGTAGGTTTTCTGCTGACGTTGCGCAATCTCTGGTTTGTGTCATACAGTATATACTAGAAAATTAAAATTTTTCAAGCTCGACCCTTCCAGGATAATAAAATTCGGCAGAATTTGACTGACTTTCAAATTTGACATTCAACCACCCTCGTGTCTCAAACACGTTTCATCCAGAAAATTTAATTCATATTTTGATCACTATCAAAATTGCATTGCGGGAAAATAAAAGCTTTTACGATTGAACTGAAATTTTAATTCATTAGTAGTTTATTCAAAAAATTTGTTGAAATGATGATAAACAGCAGCTAACAGCGCATTTTAAGCTAACCGCGCTGTCGCTCAGCATTAGAAGAAATTTGGGCAGAGGAATAACAGTGTTCACTTGTGCTTCGAAGTTCAGAAAGCCTCTAGTCCTGAAGAAGAAGTATGGCAGCGGTCTCTCGCCAAGGTTCGAGGACGGCCTTTAGAAGACGATAGAGACTGCGATTGAGACTCAAGGAGGCTCGTCCATTGATGAGTTTATTAAAGAAGTTTCTAGAACTAATAACAAAGTTCTGGAAAGAAACCCAGGCTCTGCAGGGTCCTCACTAGAGTGGGAAGTTGGTTCAAACTTGTCGACAATGTCCGTGGCCGAGCACCGTAGGGGCGCGTCGCCACAAACATCGCTACGGTGGCCCCGGAAGCACCTGTTTCACTTCTGGCTCTCGTTAAATTGCGCTTCTGCCTCTGGGTTCACTAACGAGAACAGCTCAGATTTGAGTTTAGGGAAAATAATGGTTTCGATTACGTGAAGTATGTGAAGATGTTTGATAGGAGAAACACACGCTCGTGCAGCGCGGTGTTTATGCCTAGCGGCAAAATTAACATTGTGTACCATGGCTGAATTAAGTTTAGGTATCGCTGAGTCCTCAACGGTTAACGTCTGAGTACTACTGCCTGAGTCCAACTTTGTTTCGAGAAAGAAAGAAAAATCATGGATGAAGAAATCGAAAAATTTATAACTTTCTAAATGGAATGCAGAGAAAAAGATTTAACTCTCATTTGAAGGTATTTAATAAGTAAAAGTGAACGATTCTCATGAGAACTATTCTCTAGGTGAATATATAAAGCGTGGAATGTAGGGCGGGTTAAATCTCTTGATTGGTTGATTTTTACATGCCTTACCATGAAGAATTTCAGTTTTAGAGTCTGAAGTATTTGCACAGTCTATTAATCTAGTGGCGTTATTTCAGCTTCATATCTCACGTTCGATCCAGCGACCCCTGAAGCTGTGTTTATTCAAGTCGGCAGATACGCTGAATATTTAATAACTTAAGTTATTAAATGAAACGAGCGAGGCCTTGAAGGTAAAAAATGGAAGTGTTCAATTTCGAAAATTACATTACGCTTTTGATTGATTAGTTAAACTAGCGTGATTAAACGTTGATCAATCCAACATTGTTATAAAATCTCACGTTGCGAAGGACCCCTTTTTCGTCATGTCTTTATGTAATTTAAGATTCAGGGAATATGTGACAGTTCTGTGTCACCTGAATCGTAGAATTCAAGTTACATGCTGTAAAGGTTACTCATAAGCATGAATTTGAGTAATGCAGAGCTTGTTTCAAGATTTTGATCACAATAACTGTCTTTTACTACCGGACTGGATCAATGGCATTTGACCTTAACTCGTCTCTGGCTCTGGAGCCGGAGAAACGGTCAGAAAATGGTCAGAAATGGTCAGAAAATTGAAAACTCGTCCAGTGTAGAGTGTAGAATGTTGTTTCAACCATGGTGAAAAACTAGATCAAAGGAATTTGACAATTAGATGAGTTTCATACTCTTATCTTACTTTAAGGTGTCTGTCTTAATGTGCTGCATATTTTTCATTTACATTTTTATCAGAATCGGATCGAATTTTCGGTATCTTGTAAATTACTTTTGTTCTACGACAGCAATTTTCGTAGATCAAATAGCCTTTATGATCAGAATATTACTGGAGAAGTGGCTCTCTCTTCTTACAGATATTCGGCACTTGAATCTCGATATTTGCGTTTAATCCCCAAATTAATAGAATTTGGAGGTCATAGATCGTAAGCTCAGTTTCTGATGAGAATCGAAACCACAACAGAAATTTAACTCGAAATCTTAGCCCTGTATATTGGCTTCTGGTAGCGCGTGCTTACCACGTTCATAAATACCGGTCATTTTTAAAAATGTGTTTTGATTCAAATAAAAATTAGCGATTTAGAACTTAGAGTTGTTGGGGTGTTATTTTTTCGGGAAGTCAGACCACGCTAACAATGCCGCACAAGAGAAAGGACAAAGAAATGCATGGCTGATGGAAATTTCAAGGGAACCGAATGCAACAAGGATGCTGTCGTCTGGTGGTCGCTTTTTTAAAAGGATAAAAATAATCAGGAATGATAAGCGGAAGAAGAAAGAGTTCATCGTTCAACTACAAACAATATACCTTTATCCGCATGTATTCCCATCAAAAAACAGAAAATAGTTTTTGATAGTCCCTGATCAAACGTAACCTTCAAGCCCAAATCCGTGGGACGGCATTTTTTAAAATTCTCTGCGACCCACCCCAATTTTTACGGAGAATAATCACGCTCCTGACATTGCGTGTGGATTATATATCACAAAAACTGTGTTAAAAATAGTCAATTTAAAATATATATTTCTCAGCGAAAGCAATTTGTGCATGCTTATTTAGAAATTTTTTTAATAGATTTTAGCTTAGACTTTCTTTGTCAATATATAAAATTGAGATAATTTTCAGGTACCCTAATTTTTCCCATGTTTTTATAACCTCAAATTGAACGCAGTCAACTGTACATACGTAATAGTCGTGCTTTCCCAGTCGGAAATTAAGATTTCATGTTGCTTTTTCATTCACCCCTTCCTTCAGCTTCCACGCCTCAAGATCACTGGAACTGGCAAAGGATGCTTCAGCTCAGGCCGGGTCTGTTAACATTGAGCCCTTCTCTTAGTTTGTGTCATTGAAAAGTTTTGATTGAGCTTCTCATAACTTTTCGGGCTCCCCTTCATGTTGGCCAAAACATCCCGCCCATCGAAAACTTTTATGATAGCAGCCTTTCAGCCTGCATTCTATTTAGGTCTGAACTGCATCTGAAAACGCGTTCTTTCTTTGTAATGCTACAGTGCAAGCTCGAAATCAGCGTAATTATATCAAATAGGAGTAGATGCTCAGACAAAATACCATTAAAATTTCATATGACAGTTTGCAGCGAGAATTTTGTTATGAGGAAAGGCTTCAGAATTAACTAGTTAAAGAGCGATTATGTCTAACAAAACAACTGTATAGGAGTTGGCATTGAAAGAAAAACTCAGCTGGATTAAAAACAAGAAGAAATAACAGGCACTTACAATAAACTATTTCACCGTTAAATCAAGACATTCAGTTTCGATTATCTGCCTTTTCCTCCCAAAAATCTTCAGATTTTTTACGACCTCCTCGACTCTATTCCAGCATGAGAGGAGCACAGATCCCTATGCTGCTGTGAGGGTTGCCATCACAAGAAAAAGGATGTTGCGAATGTGATGAAGAACATCGGTATTATTTCTCTGTTAAGCCGGTGAAATTGTTTGAATGATAGATCAATAAAAAGTCATTAATTTAAGCGTGCTTTTTATGCTACTTTTCTGAAAGATTCATTAAAAATAAGGATGAAAATTTCGAAGCACTAAATGTTGGAAACTAAGCATCCACAACAGAAAGAAAAACGCCGCAACTACATGAAATGTGACAATGGATTTTCTACGCCTAACTTTACTTTCTACTTGACCCATTATTTCCTGTTCAAATTCTGCATTAAACGACGACCTAGAAAAACAAAACGACCATCCCCTTTAATTCCTTTCAGTAATATGTGGAGTATTCTCATTAATATTAAAATTTCGTAAAGAGCTATTGATTTTAAGCGCACTATTCTTTACGAATTTATACTAGAACGTTTTAAAGAAATGACGCGGAAGCTCAGTTTGTGAACGTTTCGTTATAGTTCTAAGGGGCTAGGGGCTGACAGGCGGAACCCCAGCCTACGCTGCGCTGGAGAGCGGTCGCATCGGTGTTGGAGGCGCGCATGCGCGGAGCGTGAAAACGGCGGTGCGGTGGCACGTGTTCGAAGAATATCTAAACATCATGGCGCATGACCCAAGGGGTCCAAATCGATGCACTCACTGTTTGTAATTCAATAATTTCGAAGCAGAAAAACCAAACAATCGGACAAATTGCCAGCAAGTGCCACTAGCCCAAGGCTAATCTAATAGTTAAACTATCCTTCCGCACGAGATCAGTAAGGGTAAGTGTTTTTACTTCCAAATGATTCACAAACAGTGAGTACATTTTTTTGAATTCCCTTGTATTAAAGAAACTTCTGCGTCTTGCACTAAAAGGAAATTTTTACGTCTGAAGGAATTTCTACGTCTAAAGGCAATTCCTACGACTAAAGGAAATTTCTACGTCTAAAGGAAATTTCTACGTCTGTAGAACATTTTTACGTCTAAAGGAAATTTCTACGTCTACATGAAATTTTTACGTCTGTCGGAAATTTCTACATCTAAAGTAAATTTGTACGTCTATAAGAAATTCCTACGTCGCGCGCTCAAAGTGCGATTCTCCGAAGTTTGATATCCAAACTCAGGCTGTACTGATGATCTCTCGAGAAAAGGCTTAGCTCGAGCTAACACTTAGAGCTCTTGTTCAGTACATAATGATTAACTTTGCTTTCGTTCGAAAAACATCAACGTATATTATCTTTCCTTGGTTAATGTTTAAAATGTTAATTCTCAATCATTGAATCGTTTCCTAAACAAATAAACGATATCTTGATGAACTCTATTGGAAGAAAAAGCTGTAAGCTGATGCTTTCTTCATGGAAAATAATTGGAATATTTTCTTGTTATATAGCTACTTTGCTTTAATACCAGTCGAGATAGCAGTCAGATGTCGTATGTCATTCTCTTCTGAAACAAGTGCAGTTCGGTTTCAAATAAATTTTTACGGTTTCTCAGGATTTTTTTATGGAATGGAGCTAGCTCCTTTCAAGTCTCTTATTGGGTACAACTGTTGACTTACTAGCCCTTTAAAAATATGTTTCAGGAAAGTTTACAACATGGAAGGTCATGTTACTTATTAATAGTTTCTAAATAAGATGAAGATACTTCTGATTATTTGGTCTAAAAAAACGGTTGAAGTAAGAATCTCTCATTGAGGAGGAAATTAATTTATTTTCGAGTTATTTATGACGTAAACCTGCTCCTTACGTTGAATTGTTTATATAAAGAGCATTTAACATCCTAACACTTTTCGACTTCAAGGAACAATTATTTACAAATCTTTCAATGAGAATTGTAATGATTTATTTCAAAGTAATTTATAAAGGTAAAAAGTTTATCATGTGGGATTTTTTCATACAAAAGGGTTGTGAACATCCGAATATTTTTCAGCGTAAAAATCAGTTTATTTACAAATTTTTCAATGAGAAGGAGAATAATATACTTCCAAGTAATTTTTAACGAAAAAGAGCGGCTTACGTGTGATTTTTCGTAGCGGACATCCGAGTATTTTTCAACTTGAAAAACAGTTTATTTTCAAATCTTCTCCTGAGGAAGAGAATAATTTATTTCCAAGTAATTTATAACTTAAAAGAGCGCCCGAACAGTTAAAGTACATATGTGCTTATGAACAGTTTACAGAAAAGGACTCCTCAAATTCGCATATTTTACCACGTCCAAGAACAGTTTACTCACGAATCTTTTGTCGAGGAAGAGGGCGGTTTCGACGTATTTAGTGGCAGTCTGGATGTCCCTGGCGTAACGATGGCGAGCTTGCTTCCGTTTCCGACCGTGCGATATTCTCCCGTAGCCTGTGTGGTCGTAGCCGACACTGCTCGACCAATCATCTCCTGTGACGCCACATTTCTGGGGCTGGTGCGTTGTGGACTTGGAGGTCTCCGTGACGTAGTGGGGGTGGTGGGACTGCACAATACAGGATGGTATTGAATACAAGAGGTCTCAGTCACGTAGGATGGCATTGGTGTTTAAATAGTTTACTGATGTTTGACGAAGGAGAGTGAAGTAAAGTACTGGGCCACGTAGGCTGTTTATAAGTTATCGAAATGTTGGTCAGTAAAGATTTGTAGGACTGCACAACGCGAGAGCCGTTTTGAACATCTCAAGAAAAATTTAGGCTGTGCTCGACAAGAAGTAAAAACCTGGATGAATAAAGTACGAATAGTAATCAAAATTTTCAGACAAATTGTCTTAACTGTTTACTATTCAAAAAAACACCATTATTTTTTGACATAAAATTTGTTATTGTCGAATGAATTTTCTAATTCATGTTTTTACTACTGAATCCCATCTGTAGAATTGTTGGGGATGCTAGAAATTTCGGTATTAACTCTTAGGAGTTGCCTGGAAATTTTTTGCTTGTTCATCTCACTATAGTAATGAACTACAGAAAATAATCTCATGGGGTTAAGAATTACTGAAATTATTCATACGTAGAGCCACAAGACATTCGGGTTCTCAGTCTCTTTCGCGTGATGTAATGTAGGTGTGAGACTGCAGAAAATAGGAACGTAAGGGTAAGCATAGAAATAATAGACTATAAGGTAGACATAAGATTCAGTATTGAGGCAGATGAGTGGCAGACATGGGTGTTTTCATTCTAATCTACACGATATAATCGTTAATAAATATAACTTCATGATCGTGTCCTCAAACCTTTGCTAACTCCTTCCAAATAAATGGAGAGAACAGAAACGTAAAGCGAGGCAATCACTAGAAATCAGACCGCACTATTTTCCTTCTCGAGCTGGATTTTCGTTTATAATAGAATTAGATTATTTTATGAGTAGGTAGTACAGGAAGGAACAGACGCTCCTAGGTGCTTGAACTTGATGCAAAATTGAATAAATTTACCTTAGAATTTAAGCGTGCAGCCCGGCCTGAACAAAATGGAATAACGCATGCCGGCTACGTGCAGTACGCTCTACAAGAGGCACAGCCGCTACCAAAAGCGCGTAAAAATCCCTCTTTTTCTGAAAATGCTTTCATTTACCCTAAAGGTAGTGCTGGGGAAACTTCAGAACTTTTATCAGTTGTGCAGAAGTTGTTAGTTTTTTAACACGGTGAGACACTCCACACAACAATTTCGAGATAATTCATGATTATGCGTTTTCAATTTGTATAATCTATATATTAATACGCTTGTACTACCTACCGTTCAGTCACGCTTTGCCACTTTTTAAGTGAAATTTCAGGTTTCGAGTGAAGTATCCTGTATACGGGTTGCATGTTTTGCTATAAAATGCCAGTCTTTGCGGCACATTTTTTTGTTTCTCTAATAGTGAACTGTTCAGACTTCTAGCATCATCAAGAAGAAAATTGCTTCCAAGACCGGACTATCTCTGCCCTGAACCTTTAACCTCTGTCCAACACTTGAGAAAACCACTTCTCATGGGCTGGTTTATCTAAAGTTTGTTTATATAAATTTCCGTGAAATTTTCACGGGTCATGCTAGTAATATTACTAATATTAAATTCTGATCATCTTGCTTGCTTGTTTGTAACCGTGCACACTCTTTAGTAATAATATAGGTTAGAAATTCAAAAATCATCTTATACCATTTGAATTGTATAAGGGTTTTTCCGTCGTATCATGGTTACGGCTCATTGGGACTAAGTGAGTGAATGACTTTTTTTGGCTCTGGATATTTATTAGGAAATAAAGATGAATCGTTAGAGGCTCAAGCATGGCTTGCAAATAGTCTCGTAACGAGTTTAATAATCTATTTAATCTATCTATCTAGTATACAGAGTGTTCCAAAAAAATGTACCTCTTTTTTGAAAGCCTATATCTCCTATGAATATGCATGTATTTC
>VOMN01031444.1:0-26622 GCA_014899125.1 Orchestia grillus
TTAACATAAGGTTGGTTTCAGGGGAATAAATACATTTTACCCTATGGAGGCATGTGTAGTTAAAAAGTTACTAAGACGTGAACTCTAAAAAGTACGAATGAATGCTATCTGATCAGCCTTACATCTTGCCGCAAAGACTGAGTGAGCGCATTTATCATAAGTTTCCTTATGAAGCATTTCCAGAGTTGCTTCAAGATTTCCTTTTAGCAAAGTGCAGAAGAATGTGGTCCCGACATGATGGTGCTCCGGCACCCTTCTAGGTTGTTGTTAGGCAGCTCTTGGGTGATTGGCCTCCAAACCGCTGGTTTGGTCGTGTCAGACAAATCTCCTGGCCACCAAGGTCTCCTGACATGGCACTCCTAAATTTTTTCTTTTGTCCCGGACCCCGAAGAGTTTGGTGCTCAAAACACCAGTTCCGTCCGAAGAAGATCTCACCAGCAGGATTGTTGACCTCTGTAAGGCTTACTGAAATTCCTGGTGTCTTTGCACGAGCTCGGCAATCAATCATTGCGCCGGTGCTTCCTCGCATGCATCACAGCAAACCGACGAATTTCCATCATCTACCGTAATTACGTATCCTACCTTCAAACTCTATATTGTTCGTTCATAATAATAAATTTGTCCTAACTTTGATTCCTTATTTCCTAACGACTCGCTATTACTTTCAGGTCTTTGTAACTTTTTAATTCAGCATTTTCGGACATGCCTCCATAGAGTAAAACGTGTTTATTTCACCGAAACGAATCTTGTGTTGAAGTTTATTCAAAGCATTTTAAAACACTCTGTATATGTTTTCTGAACTACCTGCACTCTTTACCCTAAGCCAGAGCTCTAAATTTTCAAAATGCATTAAAAATTGAGGTGTACATATACTTATTTCTAGGTGCTGTCCGTCGCACTTGCTTTATTTACGATTTTATTTACGTTAAAAATGTTAGCTTCGGACATCGGACGTGTGTGTTCTGGACTCAAGAAGATATACTTCGGATACCAAGAATTGAGAATTTCCAACACAAATCAACTCGTACATAAAACACGTACAACGTGCAGCGAGGACTTCCTGTGTGTGTGTTGTCTCGGTACCCGTGCGTTCAATACACATTCGTGCACATAGGATACACGTACGTGCACGTAGGACGTACATATGAGTACATAGGGTAAACATACGTGTACATTGGATATACATATGTACACATAGGACATACAGGTGTGCATTTAAGATGTACACATGGGAACATAGGTAACCAAATGACGCGCCCGCACACGCGACGTCGGAGCTGCACCATAAGTTCGGCACCGCACGTCCTCGCACCTAACCCGGCCGGCAGGGGCTGCTACTCACCTGCTACTTCGTACACTCATAAAACATGTGTGTTCGGTTTTCATCCTTTCACTTTCTCCCTACTTCTAGTTTTCAGTTTAGTTTCTCTTCAAACATCCTCTCCACCAATAGAAGGTAATCGTTTCGAGGGAAATATCATTGGATTTATTTCGCATAAAAAATCACTACAGATTTCAATATGTTTTCATTACATTTGAGTTCAAGGGGACTGTCAATGTAATTTTTCCACCATTCACTTAACGTTGAAAATCATTGAGATGCAAGATGTGTACGCTCGGCTTCGAGTGGGCTTCGGAGTGGCAGAGGCATCTGGACCAGCTTAGAGATGCCCACACCCAGCACCATCAGAACAGCATCGCTGGTCTCCACCAGGCTCATGTCGCTCTCCTGCTCATTCTGCAATTCTGCAGACGCACGGGAGGGGAGAGTCCAGTCGTGGTTTTCACCCCAATAAAAAGCGTCCCGACCAGCATCGTTCTCACAGAGCGGCGCACGCGAACTCTGAATAAATTAGAATAGATCACAGGATGCTTAGTCTGGCGAAGGAGGTCAATTGAGGCTCCATGTAATAAGGAGAGAAGTAGCGGCTTCGCTACAAACGCCAGCAATCTTTTCTCAGTGGAAATGCGAGCTGCACTTTTTTACTCGTTTATGAAGAATAAAATTGAAGTGTTCCTTTTGTTCGCTTCTGAGTACTTGTAATTTAAAGCATAGACGCTTGGTTCATGTTCCAAGTAAGAACAAGTCGTACATAGCTATGGAGCGAGGCCTTGATGATAATATTAACTTGTATGACGTACGAGTATGGCTATACTAGAGCTACTCGCTCACTTCCATTCAATGAAGTGAGATTGGAGTGTCCGCTAGTGAAAGTCATTCTTTCTTCAGTTGATGGCCAGTTAGTTGTTTCCTTTTCTTCGTTTGTTGCATAGTCTCAGCCTTTTATCAGCCCTTCCATAATACAATTATCTTGAGTTCTCCTGTAAAAGAGTTCCAGTCGGTAAGTCTCCAGCTTGTAATTCCCTGGCTCGCGGTGTCTTCTCTCCATTGAGGAAATGTCCAGTTTCCAAAGACTAGTACCGAAAATAATTATCCATTCGGCATGTTGACTCTAATAACCCGTCAAGCTACTCATGACAGGATCTGTTCTTCATACTTCAGTATTAATTTGCTCACTATTCTTAGTTCACTGCGACTTACTTCGTACGAACTGTAATTTGATTAGAAAAACAAAACAAAAATTAAAACTGCATTGAATTATTGAACTCTTAAGTCGATAGGCACTATGACGGGCCTATGATCATGAGATCAAGTATACTTAATACGATCATAGAACTTTACGCGTAAAATGCTAGCAAAATGGAGACACGGCAAGGAACCTGCGATGCCACCTCTCATAAAAGAAAGAAAGAGGCGGCGGCTCGGAGGCTCCGGCAAACAAGCGACCTCCTCGCGAGTCCGTGCGTGGTGACCTGGGGGAGCGTCCCTGCGTCTCTGATAAATTGAAAACTTTATGATGTTCCCATTACCTCTAATTTTTGCTGGTGTTAGTAAACCATAAGCATATGTAAATTTCCCCAGCCATTTATCCTTTAGGTGAGCCTCACCTAGAAAAGGTTCGAATAAATGATATAGAGTACACCTCATTATCCCATTCTGCTAACATGAATTGGCTTCCAGACTCGCATTTCTCACCACATCCTCCTCCTCCTCACCTCCCCACGACCTCCTTCCCTCCCTCCCCCCTCACTTCGTCCGCCACACAACAAACAGTTCACACCACCCCGCTTATTGCTGTACTGCAGACCGACACATGCTCAACAGAGCAACAACAGGGGCAGACCTGAGTACATCAAAGCCCTTAATTTAACACATTTACAATTATCGACAGCTGCTAAAAAAAAGTTCTCTAATGCCAATTTTACCGTACGGAATGCAGGTAAACTAAAATAATCCATTCCAGTATTTCAGCGACGACACTGAGGTTGGGAGTTGCTGGCCGCCCTCCGCTGCTTCTCCAGCTGAACTTAGCCGGCTATGCGCCTCTGACGACGCACGTCGCAGCGTTGGGTCACTAACAACGTTCAAGAAGAAGTTTGACCAGCTTTCGCAGGTTTTTGTCTCACACATAAACGTTCAAAGGGCTTCTAAATTATGCACCATTTTATCTCTCGCTGGATCTCAGTTTACGAGCGGCTTCTTGCTATCGCCATTATTTACTGTACGTTTAAAAATCTTTTACCGTGCTCTCTAATTTATTTCTTAATTCTGGGTACATTTTATTTTCTGTTGTTCTTAGTGATGGGTTAAGTTAAAAAGTCCGGGAAAAAAAGCCCGAAGTACCATTTGGCAACACCTAACGTACTCTTCGAGAGAGACATTTCTGTGCCACGCTCGGTCTCTCACAACACGAGCATCTCCATAAATTCGAAGTTATCTTGCTCTGCACGGCCTGTGCAGAGGACGGTCACACTGCGTTCTGCGGGTCTCCGCATCTTGCAGCACTCTGCATCCCACGCCGCTGCTGCAGCAACAGACGGACCTCAACGCCTTACCGAGTGATGTTGACTGGCCGTCACATTATTTCGTTGCATCAGAATGCGTCCATCGAAAGATCGATCTCTGAAGTTTAATGGCATTTCAAGCACTTTATCGCAAAATTCAAGGCCCGCTGTATGCAGGAGACGAAAGTGTGGATCCTGGCAACCTGACACTTGTCATTTCGCACACAGCATGATTTTCAATTACTTTAACAGGGGGATCTTTTTTTATAGTTTTGCCAATAATGTTGCTGATTAACTCCACGTAGATTCTTCAACGTATGTCAGAAAATGTCTATTCTTTCAAAATATGCCGCTTGGCATATTTATGCCGCATTGGTAATATCTGCGGTGATTCATTGACAGATGACAAAAGTGGATTACGGACAATAAAGCACAGGGCGTTGAAAACGGGAAGTACAAACTCTGATAGTGGGCAGGGACGCTCAAAACTAACACTTTCTCCCGAATACCAAATATTCCCAAAACTTCATTTTTTGAAGCATTGAGCTTCAATGGTTTCATATGGCCTCAGAGAAAGAAATCAAAAGGACTCATGTCTGGAGATCTCGCAGGCCATGCCGCTGGTCCATTACGCCCTATCCCCTTATTCGGAATGCGTCGGTCAGATGTAGGCAAGCATTCCTGTCGGAATGTACTGAAACTTCGTTGTTCTGGAACCACATTTGACGGCGAATACCTAGAGGCACATCCTCTTTCAGTTCAGGCAATACGCACCTTAGGAACGTGACCTGAACTGGTTCATTTACAGGGAACGGCATCAGATATGGCCTAATAAGATAGTCCCCGACAATACCAGCCCATACATTAACACTATATAAACCGAGGTTGGTAGTTGAATCCAAGCACTTCATGAAGGTTATCTCCTTTTCAGTCGTGCAACTTATAGAACGGAACGTAGAACGTTTCGTTGTTGGTAAAATTGGTTTCGTTGGTGAAGAGAACATCCTTTAAGAAATTTTCGTCGTCCTTATATTGCTCCAGGCACTAACATGCAAAATTTACGTGAGGGATGTAGTCGGTCGAGAGCAGATCCTGAACTTTTTTTAAATGGTGAGGATGTACATAGATGGGTGTCATTGAGAACATACCATACGTCGATGTGGTTTGGTGTTCCTAAGTCCGGTGCTGCAGCTTGGGGGCTCCAACGAAGCCTGTCACAGAAGTATTGCATTATGTCGTCCTCAACCGCATCACGTAATTTCCTGGACCGACCAGAACCTCTCTTGTTCGAGTTGAAGCTTCCTTGTTTGCATAGATGACGATGTATGCTCGTAACCATGCAATGTCCGGGCAAATGCCGATTGGGAAAGCGCTCCTGATACAACCTAGCAGCACCTCTGGCATTGCCGTTGCCCGCACCGTTTGACAAACGTGCCATGATGTCAGCACTGTGACACAGCGTGAACTGATTCGTTAACGCTAAATAATTGAACGTTACCACGTTTAAAGGCGCCGTTTAATTTAAAATTGACATTTTACAGACACGAAAATGTGACAAACTAAGCACAAAGGTCAAATATTTAACCTCATTGTAATGAAAACGGCGGAGTTTTGAAACATTTGGTATTCTTGAAAAGAGGTTCATTTTGTGCGTCCCAGCTCGCGATGAAAGTTTGTACTTTTCGTTTTTAACACCCTGGAGAAAGTATTGTGACTTCCCCTAGGTCTCCCCGAGTTATACTTGAAGTTAGAAATGCATGAAAATATTAGTATACAAGATTCCATGGAATTAAAATAGGTTGCAAACCCGTAGTTCTCTCACATGTCACAAACTCTTGAGGAGCAACGAACACTTAGTGAACAAATATTACCACTTGAGCAGTTCTTGGCAACGCATTTTAGGTGTATTATATTGAAATGTTATCGACCGTACAAATAATGTTCGGCGACCCCGTAATGAATACGATCACTAATTCATGCCAGTACGATCTGTAATTCGTGCAGGTACCACTTCGAGCAGGTACGAACCAGTGCGCGCAGATACTATCGCTAGTTCATGCACATACGATCACTAGTTCGCGCAGGTACGATCACTAGTTCATGCAGGTAGGACTACAGCTTAGAACAAAGCTGTTGCCTCACTATTGAAGATAAAATTTACCATGGTAAAATAGGAACATTTCCTAAATAAAACTCCACTCGTACACAAAAAAGCCGAAGGTTAATGTAAATTTTAAATAAAGTACATACATAAGCTAGCGGGCTGGCCGTTGCAACTTACTGACGGGTGTCGGTTCACGGCTTGCTTATGAGAAAGTCTGATAATTTCATGTTAAAAGAATATCATTTTTAACTTTCAAATCACATGTTTGTATCGGACTACTGTTTGTATCGGAAAAATAATTGAATGTCGTAAGCCAGAAAGACCCGAGCCAGCCAGAGGTTCCTGAATGCAAAGCACTGAACAAAGACGTCCACAAAACACACAGTATGCCCGCCTGTGGTCCCTTGCGTCTCGACCAAATGAAATATCAGAGCTCCGTGCACGCACAGTTGCAGCGCTGAGCACGTGCCGCGCCCCTCCGCAGCACTGCAAGCACGCAGCAGTCGCCCGCGCGCAGTGGTGTCCATTTGGTCTGCTGAGCTACCGCACGTGCCATGATGGTCCGTAATTACCTGCAGTGGGGCAGCGATCCCTGGAGTTGCTTGCAGTCTGCAGGCCGAGGAGGGTGTTCAATTGCTCCTGCAGAGCGGACGTTTAGCGAAAGAAGAAATTGGTGAAGTCCAAGCTTCTTTTTGCTGGCGTGCAAGAAAATACTGGTCGGTCTGGCGGCGCTCATCAGTTCGTTGTAAGTGCTTGCAAACATTCAATTTCGCATCGTCTCCTCAATCATAATTACGCAGGTCCGGCGCAATCTATCTACCGACAAGCATCAGCCATACGCCTCTCGCAGGAGGACAGGCGGCGCTCAACAGGTCGCAGCGACGCATGGTACTGCACGGCTCATTGACTGCACGATAGATCAGCGATACGAGTCGTGCTTCCATGCAATCGCACTTTATCTAGCGATCACTTATCGTAAGATCTAAATCACCAGTCGCTCCTGCTGGTCCTACGCCTGATGATCCCTAATTTAAAACCTTTGCTGTAATTTTCCAAGCGAGAACAACTTTGGAGAAAAAGTCAAAAGACTGCGGGTGACTATACATATATATAAGTGCAGATAGCTACCCAGTATATAGGAGTTTACAGGCGCATCCTACCAATCTCACACCCCAGGCAGCTGCTGAGCTTTGCCAAAATCACGTAATGACGGTGAGGAATTGAGTGCGAAATGCTAGCGCAACGAGCGTCGGATGGCGCGCGAATGGAAGATTAATGAAATTACGAGCAGGTTCTCATTGAGTGATAGCCCATATTCACCAGCAGCTCTCACACCTAACCCTCAAGTGCTTGGAAAAACTTCTGTGTGCACAAATACACAATATGTTAATGCTATCTTTGCAATTTGGATCTCAAATAAAATATGGTCCCCTCATGAGATATACATTCAAGGAAGTGGTCTAGCTGAAGTCAGCGGCCCTCAAATGCTCGCAAAGTGTGAGCTGTTGTGTACAGCTTTTACGACAACACGGTCGTTAATTAGAGCTTCTATGACCCTAGCATATACGTACACAAGTGTAGTTACTCAACTAAACTTTAGCTCTACCGTCGTTGGAACGTTAATTATGAGTTCCCCAGCTAATTGCATTTGAATTCGCGATAATGAAGGTGGTGCAGTCTACGATGGCTGATAAGGCGCGGAGGACGGGCCCGATGGAGGTGCTGATAAGCGCGAGACCCGAGTGAGGGTTGAGTACATTGCCTAATTGTGCAAGCGGAGCGCGCTGACTGAAATGACTTGCTCAGCAAAGAGACGCTAAGTAGACACTTTATCCTCACCATCTGGAGGCAGCGGCGCTAGGATTTACTCGACCTCTTCTAATGAACCGATATTGTGGCCTCATGGCCGTCATTATGACGCCCGGGACGTGCTCTAGTACTCTATTTGAGCAAATAAGTTTGCCTCGCTGCGCTAATGATTATTAACGACGGTCATAACACTGACCAGATAAAGGGGCATTAGGCGCAACTCCACCATTCTATTTACTCAAAATAAGTTAACTTCGCCGCTACAATCACCGTGAAAATACGCTTCCGCGGGTGACAGTTTCGACGGGAAAAGTGGTGTCGATTTATTACATTTTTTCAAACTGATGAGCTCGCTTTTTAGACACATCAATAAGCTCTAAGCAGAAATTTTTAGTGACCTGAAAACCATAAATTTGAACTAACAAATCCAATTTTGGCCCCCAGTGCTACGTGCATTGGCTTCACATTTAGGTAACACGTCGCAAGTGGCCCATCTCCAGAACCGTCGGCTGCCGCACTCGTCGTCTTTGCACAGCGTGGCAGGATTGGTGATGTACATGTACACAAACACATATACTGTATGTGTATACATGTGGGCCTCAACGATGTATGTATATGTGTGTCTTAAAGAGAGCGAGAAATTATTTTAGCCTATATGGCAATGAATAAAAAGAAAATTTTTACAGTGAATGATTCCCATTCTCAAATTAATACAAAAATATCCTAAGCTATTGCATATGTATTTCAATTATAGTGAAATATACTTAGGTATGATCTACTCTGGTTACATAAACCAACGTTAGTCTGACAGCGAAGTTAACCTATTAAAATCATGAGACGAATTTAGTTCTGAATCTCCCATGAATTTCTTCGAAGCTGTCGTAAGATGTTCCAAATATGGCTTTGCCTTCTTGAGTACGTCCACTCAAAAAAAGTTCAGCACGCGGTATAAATATGCGTCACTTATTTTTTGGTGGGGGCTCACCGGTAATATAACTTTTCGGAAATATTTTCTAAGCATAATTAAGCGTCTCTTACAAGAAATAATCTTGTGTGGACAGAAGCTGGTACACAAATTAAATGGTCTGGCAAAAAGTGTTCCGAGATATGCGCTTCATGTCAAGGGGCTCTGAACATGTCCTCTTCAGCATTGTTCCTCGAAATGACAGCGTTTGGTTCCAGCAGGCACATCGCACCCTGAGAAATGCCTCGTCAACGCCGACCCTCTGGCTTCATATGGCCGTCCGTCATCGCTTGAGTGAGAAATTAAGTGCTTCAGCTAACCGCAAACGACCCCACAGAAAAAGCGTGTCATGGATCCGCAGATGTCACCAGACAGCGACAAAGACACCTCCTTTGACAAGAAAAAGAACACCTTCCTCTTTTCACCCTCCTAACGATTCAATCTCGCGCCGTAGTGGCTGGGCGCGCAGGGACTCTCACACACAAAACACGAATAAGTTTTGCCGAGTTTTTGCTAGAAACAAGCGCAATTGTGTTCACTGGACTCAGAGTGGCAATTACAGTCGCCAATTTTGCCGGATAGTCTCTGAAGAAACACATTGTGGGCTTATAAGGAGACGCCAATTGAGTATCACTATTTATGCGTCAATATCTCACCGGCTTATTGATCGAACGTACAAATTAAGAAGAGCTCCTTACCGCAGCGCGGCTTCCACAGGCTGCTTAGTTTCTGGATCTCCATAGATTCTGCTGCGGCCCCAGTCACTGACTCTATCATTAGCCACTCTCTGACTGGCTCGACCGCTCGATTGCGCTCCTCCACTGTGCGAACTGTCGATAATAGCCATGGTCACCACTCGACAAACGTTAGGGGGTGGTGACGAGAATTACTCTCCACAAGTGTGGGGGAAGTGAGGAAAATTACTCTCCCCGAGAGTAGCGTAATAACGAGCACCATACTGTAGCTATGTGATGAGAGGATGAGCACAGACAGAAATGCTTCTTTAACAACGGTAACTAATTTGTTGTCCATATACACTATTTGCATTCAAAAATTACAGAAACTTCTGTGTTCTCCAGCAGTGGCGTCTACCACATGGCTCTGAAAAAAAACCTTTAAAAGATGCAATTATTTTTGACTTACTAAAATCAGTGCTGCTCATTTTTAAATGAGCTTGCTATGGCTATAGCAATGAAAGTTACTTAGATGTTTCATGAAATTAAACGAATATTTGAAGAAACCTTGAATATTTCTTCAAGTACTCTTTTAATGAAAATAATTCATTCAAATCTCATTCAACGAAGTCGATTATTATTTCACTAAAAAGAGCCAGCCAACTTACTTCAACATCCCATGCAACGCTCACCTGGGGGCGTAAGGGACTCACTAAGCAACGATGCGGTTGCCCGTAATTCTACGTTAATAAAGGAATCAGAGTTGAAGTTTTCACGTCCGTCCGCGCTAGGCATCAGGTACAGACGCACGTCACTACGGCACCAGTCCCTCGCATCGCTTGTGCTAACTGTTTTTTTGCACGTGGTGATCAGTTATTTAGCAAAGCGTGATCTCTACACTGCCCTAGCTAGCGCGTTGGATTACGCACACCTCCACTTGTTTCACTATTATTTTTGTTCCATATTACGCATAGCACTATTTGTTTTATCATTATTTGTGTTCCATACTACGCGCAGCACTATTTGTTTCACCATTATTTGTGGTCCGTATTGTGCACAGTACTATTTGTTTCACCATTATTTGTGGTCCTTATTGTGCACAGTACTATTTGTTTCACCATTATTTGAGTCCTCTATTATGCAGAGCACTGTTCATTTCACCATTATTTGTGCCCCATATTTCGTGCGCTGCTAATGCGTCTGTAGAAAAGCGGAACAATCCTTACCATTATAACGGACTGAAAGTTCTTCGATATCATAAGCTATTGCATATGTAGCCCACAACATCGTTCTGTGTCTCCTAACTCTCCGCCTCACCTACTGGCAGCACTGAATGCTTCTTCTTGAACATACAAGCGCCTAGGCGACATTAATTTAAAAATGGCTCCACTTCATTCCAAAAATGGCTTTTGAAACAGTAGGGCGCTTGTCGTCTGACAGTGGCACCGCAGTACGCCTGAGCAGCACTACTGCGACACGTTGGCAAAGCTGTTCTTTATAAAAGAGTCATTGATTTGTGATACGCATAGGCCAGTTATTATTATTTTTTGTTTGTTTACCCTCTTGGCACTTAATACAAAAACGCCGGACAACAACTTGTGAGCGTAAGGCACTACTGAGACGTAAATCAAATTTAATTTTTGAGTGGATCCTTGAAATTGCCACATTCGTCAGCCTCTGCTCCATGAAGGCAACGCTTGGAGTAGACCAAGAAAACCTCAGTCTCGGCTCAGTCCCTCCTCAGGCTTGGCATTATTATACTGAGTACACTTCTCAGCTTGAGAACGATATGAACTCGCTGGGAGCACCAGGCAAGGGATTATGTATTGTGCGTCTGACACCGTGCTAACCCAACACAGTTACTGTCCAAACTGATCACTGGAACTCTTACATAGGCCCTCTAGGTTGAGTGTGAGCAACGTTGAGATGCATAACACCAAGGCAAGTAAAAACATACTCGTGGTAACGAAATTGTACTTTAGAGCTTTCTAACACAGCCTTGTATATCATCAGTAATGAGTGAATCGGCAAAAAAATAGTCAGGTGGACTATTTTTAAAGAATTATGGACGGAAATATAAATCAAGATAACATAAATATAGAAGATGAGCTAGAATATTGATGCAGTGAATAATACACTGTATCGATTTTAAAATGTTCAATTCCACGGACGAAGCTTTCAAATTGAAAAAAAATAATTGAGAGTTTGGATTTAATCGCTCTCTGCCAACAGCATGGTTGGGTATCGAGTGAATTTGGTGAACTGTTGACGAGCTCAGCGCTCCGAGGGACGCGCGACGGCAGTTCCGAGGCTCCGCAGCAGGCAGACGAGCCCTGGACACCACAGTCCAAGAATAGCAATGCTGAGTTTCCTTGCAGAAATTATCAACTCGGAAACGGTCAATGTAGAATCCGTCTAGGTATGCTTATTTTATAACAATTTGACCTGGCCAATAAATTTTGAGTTACTTGAACGAAGCATATGAACACCATCGACGAGTCCAGTGTACCAACGATATGTATATTAATCACTATCGCGCACTCATTGAAAATGATATCACAAATATGGAGGGACCTGCGCATTCAGTCGTTTGGTAGAGAGCCACCAACCACATCCTCGTCACCGCTGTGCGATTGGTCAGCAGCTGCGGTGTTACTAACTGCACGGCTTTTAAAGAGTAGGAATCATTTCATTGAGGCACACCGCCGTGTTGACTGGCGATGTCTAGGTGACAGCAAATTCAATAGCAAACTTTGTTATTACGATTTGTAAATTTTTGTGCGACTTTGATGACCGCTCCTCGGTTCTGACTCATTTTTATCGTCGGTGGCTCCGACGGATGGAAATTGCCGAATGTCACCTTTCCGAGAATTGATATTTTTTGCCTTCGTCTGTCTCTTTTTGTGTCGCGTCACCGGAGATGTCATTCTGGGGACACGTCTGTGTACGACCACGCGCCGCTTACAAAAGGCAGGTAAATTTTATTCACATATCGGGTCTGCATGCGGCGACTGTAGTTTGTGTATGTAGCGTGTCAGCAGTCAAATGTGCGATATCGGGCAATTACTACAATTTCCGTGCATTTTATACTCGGAAGAAGACAAAAGTTGATCACCTATACAATGAGAGAAATGAAAATAAATCATACATTTATACGAAATTTCATTTGATGCAATGCTTCCATTGCCCTGGTTAACAGGAAGCTTATTTAGCAAAAAAAGTCAGCTTTCTTGGCTGTGTAGCTGTGATGCCGACAGGATTCTCCTTACGAGTGTGAACGAGATAAGCACTTCACTTCTGCTCAACAACCCCAAATTATTTTTAAATAATGTACATCTCGATTAAAAAGGACCGTAGAAAAATGAGGTCAATCGTCACGATACGCACCATGAGATAGCCGAGTGAAACCGCTTATTTGAGTGCTGACAACTTCGAATAAAGCGTTGGTTTTTTAGGCTCCGTAATGAAGGGTATGGCTAAATCCTTCGTTTGGTATCAACTTAGAAGGCGATGGTTTACAAGACCGATCGCAGACAAAACACAGTCCGCAGTCTGTGGAGGTGAAATAGGCGATCTCAGATGATTGGCCGGCGAGAAAACGTTCAAAGTAATGATAACGGGCGCGGCAAAACGCCTCTACTTATCCGGCCGCTGGTCTTCAATAACTTGAAATGGCGGTGAGATACTCCGGTCGTGTACCATCTCACTTCAACTTGGGTCACAGCAAAACGGCAGCAATGCCCGCACAAAGTAAGGCGTGTTACCAACAGCTCCCTCCATACCCTTCCATCAGCAGGACTACCCACTCACTATCTCTCGAGTCTTGGAAATGGTTCTAAAACAGTCATTAGGTTTTTAGTACGTATGGCTTGCTTGTGGGGGAATAATTTGCATCTATTAAAAGAAAAAGAAATTTAGCGCCTTTGGCTGGACTTTCCTATCGAATCCGTGCATCTCGTCAAATTAGCGTCCGAAAGAATGATACAGCTTACAAATTCTGAGGAGTTTACCAAGGCAGTAGCGGTGATTGCATATTATGCTATCGAAATGAGGTGTTAGATTCGATGGAGTGGGCGATGAATATCGTTATTGGCTACTAAAGCCAAAGAAAACTGGGCTGCGCCCTCAGCTCTAAATTCAGGCCACAAGCAGGCCGATTTGTTGACGAGTCCAACTGGGATAAGAAAAACAGGACGTAAGCTCCATTTTTGGCCAAAAGAATGGATGGTTTTCTAGTGTTGTGAGAATATTACAGAATTCTTACAGCCTTTAAATCTAAATAGAACCTAAGCAAAGTCACAGTGATTCTACGTCATTACATGATTCGTGGGTAGTATCTAAGTTCTGATCTAAAAGAGGCGTCCAATATGCAAATTATAACTTATTCGTTTCTCGAACACACAAAAGACTAAAATGTGCGTGTGTGAGGGAAGTATTCATGGGTCGGCCGCTGGGGAGATCGAGTTTATTGAGTGCTTTGGTGAACAAAAATCCCAACTCAAAATGCCAATGCATTCCTATCCAGTACGTTCCGATGTATGAAATGCAATTGAACGTGGCGTGAATATTTCCCAGTTTCATTAGCAGCGGAGACCTATAGGGCACCGAGGAGACTCTCATACCAACATGTGCGTATGATGGTTGTGTGGCTGGTGGTGGAATAATCGCCAAGGATGAAAAAGAATAAGTCTAGCTCTGCACTATAGCACATAATATTTTTGTTCATAAATTAAAGAAGTTATTCGTTTTATGCTATGATTTATTTTGAAAATGATCCAATAAGAGCTTTCCAAAACATGTATAACTTAGAGTTTTGATGTCAATCGTGGGAGGTAAGTTAAAGCCACTTGGTTACTGCAGTGTGAAATGCGGCCATTGTGAGACGGACATAGCAGTGACCGTCGTAAGTATCTTTACAGTCATAATGTTGTAAGTTGTAGCCTGAGATTTACAGTAACAATGTTCTAAGTTGGTGGGCTGAGATTGACATAAATAATGTTGTAAGTTGGTGGGCTGAGATTGACATAAATAATGTTGTAAGTTGGTGGACTGAGATTTACATTAACAATGTCGTATGTTGGTAGACTGAGATTTTACTGAGGACGAAATTTCAACGAACTTTGATGCGCCGAGAGCTCAACGTTACCTTATTTTTGTTCGTTTAACTTGGTGTTCGTTGTTTGCTAACTAATTTCTTAGGAAAGCAGTGGAAAATGTCCAGTATTCCTTTGAAACTTTGCTATCGTATTATAATTGTATTATACTTGTTACAGATATTATATTGAAGGAAAAAGCAATTTAAAAATCATTGGCCTGACTGCAACAGCAAAGTTCTAGAATTAAAATTATTATATTTTCATTGCTTAATAACGAAGAAATAAAGCTTGTGGTTTTAACCCATGCACAAGACAAAGGAGAAATTTTTTTGCACTCCGATAATTGGTGCACATGTGGCACATAACACGTTGCGTACATGTGTTGTATAGATGTTTAGACGTTTGTATTATGGATAATGATGTCGATGCATATTTTTATACGTACGAAGTCAATCACCATGCATTAATTGAGAACTCAAATAGGACGCGATGCGGCAATTTTCTGAACAGGCATTTCACGTCAGTTCAATCGAGCGACTTCTTTAGCATCCGCGCCAGAAGCTCAAGCTCACTCGGCTGATTTCTTGGTGTCAGCTCCAGAAGCTCACTCGGCTGATTTCTTGGTGTCAGCACCAGAAGCTCATTCGGCTGATTTCTTGGTGTCAGCTCCAGAAGCTCATTCGGCTGATTTCTTGGTGTCAGCTCCAGGAGCTCACTCGGCTGGTTTCTTGGTGTCAGCGCCAGGAGCTCACTTGGCTGGTCTCTTGGTGTCCTCCCCCACCGACGTTCACCTCACATTACCCTCAGTCATTGTCCTCGACGTGGTCTCAGGAACACAACACTAGGCCCGTTTCACACAGAAGTGTCGACATCTTCTTCTAGTCATAAATTCTTAATACCTTTCTCTGATCCTTGTTGAGTTATTTGAACTGACCTGACTCATTTTCCACTCAAGTGTTTGTACTTTATTTTGTCTATGGTTTTTAAAAAGCTTTCTTCCAATCCTATGGAGTTATTTTTAACGGAGCTGAAAACGTATCTTCGTGGCACGAGCGAGCTCAATTTCGTACCACGATTTACTTCGCGTGCGTACCGTTATACCTTGATAGTAAGAGCAGGAAGCTTTGGATCCAACATGGTGCGTGTGTTGGAGTGCTGTGCGACACTCTCAGGCTTGACAGGAAAATTGCACCTTAGACACTTGTTTCCAGAGCATTTCATTCAAGTGAGCTCCAAGCGAGGCGCGGAGTCAGGGGACAGGGAGAGGTGCACCGATAGGACTGGTTCGCTTCAAAAACCTTGTTGGAACTCCAAATTCCTAAAATTTCATCCCTTGAGTCAATCATTTTAATCGCTGCTTCATACACTAAAAAAAATCAAGTTTCACCAATAGCAGACCCACATTCCTGTACGGACATTGACATTTTGTCTTCCTTAGCGATAACTTCAAAGCGTCCATGGACAAAAGATTGCCTTAAAGACCAATTTGATGCATTTGCTGTCTCTAAACGTTGAGCGATGGTAGATCTTGTGCGCTAATTAGGCCAAAAAGAGCGCATGGCAGGCACCCCTCCCGCCCGTTCGATGTGGGAAACACAGGCGCCGTGGAGTCCGTCATTCTCTCGGCCGTGTCTCGTTAGTCAAGCAGGCATCAGCGAAGTGTCCCTCCGCTCATCCCGTGTTGGGCACTCGTTTTCTGGTGGAGGGCTCCTGATGCTCCCTACAAACCTGCTTTAAGCCACTTCAAAACTCATGAAAAACCTCACCTTCCTGCATCTCAAGTCTCACGTCAGCATCGAGTCGTTTGAATGGCGCCTGAAGCTGGACGGGAGCAAAGGCTATCTCACTGCAGCCCGTACGTCTCACGCGCTAATCTAATGCATCCGGAAACATAAATTATGAGCCCTCGAGTCGCCCTGTCTATCTCACCAGTGGCAGCCCCTTGGCGGTCCTGCGTGTTTACAGCTGTGTTCTTTAAGTAAGTTTGCAGAGATCAGAGAACTACGAGTGCTATAAAGTTGCCGTATCGCTTCAACGCTCATTGGCCGATCAGTTGAGTCTACCTTGGACCAGCGTACTGAAGCTATTTCGTAAGCCCTCAGATGCGTCTTACGCTCTGAATTACGTTAGTGTCCTCAGACCAACGCGTTCATGTCAATTTAAATTCTCGGGCAAATTAAAGAAGAAATTTGGGCATCACAGTTGTAGGCGGCCATGAAGCTGCGCTGCACGCATCCTAGAGCTCAGAATTAAAAAAAGTCGTTGAAGAATAATGTTCCTCACAATTTTCGCGGCCCTTCACGATGCTCAGCGCTGCCGGCAATGTAGCGCATGTTGCTGAGGCAACAGGCCTCGGACTCGCTGCGAAAATTCTTTCATAAACTTGAAATGATAATCTGCATTTATATTCTTCATGCGGACAGGCTACCCATCGCAAAATTACATGTTTATATGTACATATAAGAGCTAGTTATCAAAAACCCCAAGAAAAACTAGATAAAACCGAGACGATGATTAATTGACTCTGTTCGTACCGAGTCAGATCCTATCTGTCAAATACATCTGATGGATAATTAGAATGTTTCTGAAAAACGTTCTTAATCGAATTAAGATGTTCTCTGTTTGGACAGGTTATGGACGCACTGGGATGGAGACGAGCCTGCAGCCAGTGTTCTCGTCCTCTGCGCCATGCAAATATGAACAGCCATTGCCAACATAATGGCCATTCAATTATACTCCTGATAAATAGGAGCTGTTGGAGCGGCAGTCGTAAACTTCCCGAGTCTCCTCGAATTTTCGAAAACCTGAGAAGTCAGGGAATAAATTTACCTTCGAGGTCCCTATATTGCACATGTTGCCGACACAACCGCTGGGGCAGTCGCCAATTAGCTCGAGTTTTGTCTGCTGGGACCATGCAAGAAGCTTGTTCATCAGGGCGCAATTTGCGTGTAAAGTAAACATTTCCCCGTATTGTTAACTCGCGTAATAAAAGAATAAGAGGCGGTGGCGGCCTCGCTACACCTACAAACGAAGCCAAGAGTAATGACAGCACATGATCTAAAGCAAGATGAATTTTACGATCGAAGATATTCATCAGGCGAGGCCGGTGAGACTTTTTTGGGGCTTGAGAGGATACAGACCGGCTTCATTTAGGGCAGACAGCACGCCAATCGAGGCATGTTTGATGCATGGCTGCAGTGCTGTCATTATCAGAAGAAGCGCATTAGTGCGTAGTGTCCCATGCCATTAGCTTCAGAGCATGTCTCGTTACCGCCGCTCGCTCGAAATCGTACCGATGTTGCCCCGCGTTGCACCACTTTTTAAGGCACCCCATAAATTAGCCGCGCTCCGGTCGCCCTGCCTCGCTCTCACCGACGTCTATGAACTCCTCTGCAAACAAAAGGCGGACACTTCGAGCTCCGATGTTCATCAGTCCGATTCATGAGAAGATGCAGCGAGCACAAAAACTCCGCCTCAGCTCTTTGACGGACAGCGAGTCGAGTACCTAAGGTCAGGAGTGGTAGTAATGTTGCTGTAAATTGCAGCAGTCAGGAATGTCAGTAATGTGGCTGTAAGTTGCAGCAGTCAGGAATGTCAGTAATGTGGCTGTAAATTGCATCTGTCAGGAATGTCAGTAATGTGGATGTAAATTGCATCTTTCAGGAATGTCAGTAATGTGGCTGTAAGTTGCAGCTGTCAGGAATGTCAGTAATGTGGCTGTAAGTTGCAGCTGCCAGGAATGTCAGTAATGTGGCTGCAAGTTGCAGCAGTCAGGAATGTCAGTAATGGGGCTGCATGTTGCAGCAGTAGTCACACGTAACAATAATGTGGTTGCAATCCAATAAATGTAGATCTGCACCATTAACAGGACTACTTTTAACACAAAACCACTTTATTAACAGAAATACTCCAAATAAAACTCTATCATTCACCGAGCTACTTCTACAGCGCACTTCACCACCAACAGAACTCCTCCAACGAGACCTGCATCATTCGAGAGGACGCTTCAGAAGCCCTGGTTAGCAACTGCCCGTCACCAGCCCTCGCGGTGGCAGCCCGCCGTGTTGGCTGCCGCTCCAGAAGGTCAACACGCAGGCGTTGGACTGGGAGACAGACTCACACGGTGCAGGTACTCAACACCCAACGCTTCAGCTGTGATAATTGGCCTGCATCTCTCATGGGTACAGCTGCCTTGTGTATGCGGGGGGACACAATGCGAGTCGAGGCTTCTTCTCGATAGAAAGTCTGAGAGTAAATAGAAGAAATAAGCCCTTTGTTCAAAACCCATCACAGAAGCTATTGAGAGATAGTAATGTAGTTATAAGATGATAGACAATGAGTAATTGCCAACGTCGAGTTGCGAGCTGTTCATTTTTGTCTGTCATTTTAAAAGGCAATCTTTCTTATAAAAAATGTTAGGAGTGTATATGATATGCTGCTAAATAATACATCTGTTCGAATTAACAACTCGGTCACGCTCACAAATCTGTCGTAATTTGTAGCGCACGGCTCGCATGTATGTGCCGCTTGAGCAGCTGCCAGGGCGCTTCACAACCTTAAACACAAGCACTCGGTACTCGGAGGCATCGGGCAGACGAAGCAGAGGGCGCAGCTCTGGTTGGAGCTCTGCCCGGCGTCCAGTTACACGGATGTGGAGGTGCGGTACTGGAACTGCGTCAGCACAACCTCAACCTTACAACTTCAACCTCACGACCTTAACGTCACAGCCCAACCTCACGACCTCAACGTCACAGCCCAACCTCACGACCTCAACGTCACGACCTCAACATCACGCCTTCCACCTCCGAGGCAGGTGTGGACATGGCAGGGAGCACAGCTCTTCCCTCCCGCGCAACAGACGCCTCGAGAACACTTCCGTCGACAAGGGCCGAGCCCCACATCGGTCACGAGGGTAAGGGCTATGAATTTTAATGCAAGAAGAATAGTCTTCCTTTGCCTATATGTTAAATAAAAAACAAACATATTTTGTCAATGAATCTGAGTGAGAAGCAAGAGCGTGATCAGCGCCACACCAGGGCACAGGCTGCCAGGCCTACCGCTCTGCACTTCGGACGCGGTTGTTCGATTCTCCCGTTCACTCTACATCGCTTGCGCCACGTCTGATCCAGTACATTACAGACCGTGGTCTCACTCTGCAAGTATTGCTGAAACGTCGCAGTAATTTCTTACACACAAAAGTACTTTGCGCAAATCAAACTCCACCTTCATAGTGCCTCTGTTCTTTTGTTAAGTATGTTACTCCATCAAACTTCTGGTTGTACCTGAAATTAGCATTTTGCCAAAATAACTTACCTAAAACTTCAGACACAAAACAGCCCTCCTGTAGCGTGGAGGCCATCCGTCGTCTTCGATACACATCATGACCTCTTCTTCCCCTTGCTACCCCACGAGGGGGAGGGGGCACCAGCAGCGCCGCGGTCCCCCGATCACTCTTGAGGCGCCCTCATCTCGCGCGGTGCTCTATGATGGGTCGCTAATGCGGTCCGCAAATTGAGCTCTGCTGTAAAAATTACCTCTCGATAAATACCTGAACCGCTCGTTTGGGCTTTGTTTATGGTGTGGACGGAATTGCGGCATGTTGGACGCACCGCCAGCACGCTCAGCCCGCTCCCTAATGAGGGGCTCTGGCTGTGCCGCCACCGCCGCTGTGCCAGCTACTGCAGCGCCAACTGACGTCTTTTAGCCTCTCCAAAATGCTTCTATTTTGTCGTCCAGTCTGCCGCCTTAAAGGCCTTTGGAGCAACGAACTTAATGCCATTTTTGAGATCCCGAGAGGAGCCAAATCAAGAGAATTTTTGTTTACAATCCTAACTCATAAGAGGCGATAACACAGCGCGTCTTATATGGGGCTGTTTTTGCACTGAGTCTCGTACAACGCTGCTTGAATAGTAAAATCACTGACTAAGGACGCTATTTCTCATGAACAAAACTGTTATTAACCAAAATAAATTGTAGGGTGTGGTGTGCTATAGGAAACTGGCGACATTTTTAAGACAGACAGCAGGAAAATTTTCAACATTGTTCAGCCTTGCTAAATATTGGTAAACATCGCTGGTCCTCATACCCAAAATCGACTTAAAAAATACTGATGTATGAACATTGACGAGGGTTCTGATGATATCTGGAACACGAAGTCCACGCGAGAGCACGTACGAGTGCGTGCCGCGCCGCAGAACAAGGCTTGCGCGAGCGTGTGCGTGTCGTTCAGTGGCATAGGGTGTCCCATAAAGGAAGACGGACTTGAAAGGAACGTCTTCACGGCAGCGGTGCTCGACCGTAGACTGCTTCATGACGCGCCGGTACGTATATTCTAGAAAAGAAAATACCATCAATTCATTCGAATATCGAGTTTTTTTAAGTATGATTAAAGCATTCCTTCAAACTTGAGAATTTGAAAGTATCGCCTAGATAAAATAGGGCGCTTGTAGTGGCACACCCTGCACAACGCACCGTGGCGCCAGCCCCAAGCATGCGCATGATGCTCAGCACAGGCAGTCCTCGATGTGCGGACATTGTATTTCCTTGATGGGTGATTTGATTTGCGTTGCAAATTGTTCGTCCCAGGCATTCTAGATGTGTGCTCTTGAGTCCTCCGCACATATTTCGAAAAACTATTTTCTATCCCTGGAACTTAAACTTTCTAGAAAAATAGAACTGTGCCTAAAAGGAGCACTCTTCATACAGTATGTCGAGCACTGCAGGTAAGCGTAAGGACGTCTGCAGTTACTGCACAGTAACGCTTCGGCCGCGCGGGCGCTGCTTGAAATGAGATTATTTTTTGTCAGCTTGATTATGGGACATTTCCAATTTGTTCTTGATGTATTGGACTAAACCTGAACGTTTGTTGATGTTCACAATGGCATAAATGTTCGTTTCATCGTATGTAAATTTTCTTTCCTCAATTTGTCTATATTACCTCCCTACGTCTTAAGTCTTGTTCCCAACTTCAAAATGAATTAAAAAGTAATATTTTGTGCAGCCCATTTACTCAAAGAAAGGTAGCCCCGGGCAGAGCGAGTTTGGTCTGTGCACAAACAACCCCTTCATGAAGCTCTGGGGCCATCGCGCCACCCTGGGCCAGGAAAGCCTCAACACTCGGTCACGTGTTAACTCAATTTAAACGCAACAAATTCTCCAACCGCTCTGTGTTGACAATATTTACCACGCAGAGATAACTCAGTCAACAGCACGATGCATTCTCCCAGAAGTGAGGGCAGCTCTACACACCCATCAATCGCCCTGCAGCGCATCACCCCTGAGAGGATGCATTCAGGCCCGGCAACGCGGAACCGTCAGTTGGTGCAGAGTGCTGAGCATCACTCAAACCCGCCTCCGCCCCTCGTTCTGAGGCCAAAACGCGTTTGTTTGAGACCCGTTTTTTGGGCCCTGCCAGCTATGCAATTACGAACACGTAGGAATTTTGAAGAGATCTAAACCTCGGAAACAGGAACAGGCAATCCGGTGTGCAGACGCTCCTTATCTCGCCGCGGTCCTGGCTCACCGGTAGTGTTCACTTTTTATGTACACTCCGACCGAGCCTTGCGCTCTTTTTAAGGAACCTCTGCGCTCGCTGGCTCAGGACGAGTAGGATAAGGAAGCTCATTTTTATAATTGACTCCAAATTAACATTTTTTTGTGGCGCTTACTCAAGGCAATGGAAGTTTTTCGGCCTCACTCCTGAAGCTCTGCAACACCGCAATGATAAGCCTGGCGATTGGCGTGCAGAATGGCCAATCAATTTTATGGTCAACTTTTACTTCTGTTCTACGTTCAAACTTTTAAACCACATGAACTACTGAGCATGAATACCGTAAAATTTTTAATTTGTCAAGCTCAAGATAATTTCAGCATAAATTCACCAACAACGATTGAAAAAATGTAATCTTTATTGTAAATTTAACTAGAGCTGTAAATATTTACGATAAAGTTCAGCGTTTGTACCTAGCTCTGCAAAACGGTGTAAAAATTGAGGTAAAATATGAAAGGAAAATAGCCACTTTTACTGTAACTTTTCGAGAAAAAAAATGTCCAGCTTCAAGAAGTATGCTAAGTTCAAACAATTAATATGACACCAAACATAAGCTTCTCCATCATATGTTATACATATAAGCTCCTTACATGTTCTTGAATTGTAATTTCGGAAACCATATTTGTTTAAATGCAACAATTTTCTCACAGAATTGAGTTAAAGTTCACTCAGTTTCGAAGTTTAATGTCGTATTATTTCGGTGAACATGAGCCAATGGCTGCGGTAACGATGGAGCTATGCAGGGGCTTTGTTCCTGAGCTCAAAATAATCGCTTACCCATGTTGGCATCTGGCGCTGATGTCTGGCAGCTGACCTTATGTTCATACCTGGCCTCTGATACCTGGCAGCTGACCCTATGTTCAGATCTGGTTGATTGTTTAACGATGTTAATATCTGGTCAACGACTAAAGTATACTGATATCTTTCTCCCAGGAAAATTTTCTCAATCTCTTATATTTCTTGAACGCAGATTTATCTTTTTGGCTTCGCGCGTTCTTTTTGGACGTTTACTTCACCATTTACGCCAAAATAAATGACATAGATAGATAAGCGTGTTATGCAGGGCTATGGACCTGAACATTAAAGTATTAGACTAAGAAAAATCTCTACGCACCTGGGTGTGTCAATGTTCCCTTGTTAACTCAGTGCTGTATTTGCAGGCGGCAAGTGAGGATATGCATGGTAATGTGATCATTTTCATGATGGATGCATTAAGGGTAATCTTCGCAAGAAATATTTATTTTAAAGTAGCTACTCATGGAATTAGTTCAGAGTTACACCAATGTGTATTTCCCAAGAATAACTATGTAAAGTTTTATTAGCGCATACAAACTGCTTCCATAATTTAACAGGTTGTGTTGGGTTACAAAGTACTAGAAACCGAGGCTTTGTGATATTCGTTATTATGTGTGCCATGATGCACTTTTGTTACTCATTTGCAAGTCAATTCTATGACAAAAGCATTATATTTTTTCTGAGCGTGGCTCCGCTAATGAAGACGCTGGAGAAGATAACACAATACTAAGAAGTCTGCACCCAGGAGCTGCGGTGAAGTGACGTACTGCTACAATGTTAACATAAAATGAGAACTCGAATGGTCAGCATCATTGGCAGAATAGTAAAAGCTCCACTGCCTTATTAAAAGTCGGCGATGTTAATGTCGTGGAGTTCAGTGGTCACCAGCGCAGTGGCAGTACAGTCACGCGGTCGTTATGTCCGCATTAGAACATGACTGTTGAGTTCTGCAAGCGGCCACTAGCCAATTTCTCCATCGTAGAGATAATCTGCTCAAAACTGCCAGAATTCGTCAGAAAAGTCCCCTCGCTGCGAAGAACTGTCTTTAGCCAAACACATCTGAGCTAATTTTTAATGGGTGCTCCGGCAGGAAAACTGGTGCAAAATAATGAAAACTCAAGTGACTACTTTACTGCTACATAAGCTATACCTCTCTACCTCTACCAACACTTCACCAACAGTTGGAGCAGGCTACCATCTATTCATTTCGCGCTCTAGGTCGAATCGTGATCTAGTTTCATTTATCAATTGGACTGGCTACCCTACTATCTACTTTATCTACTCATCAGCTGGATTCCTAATTCTTCTGTCAAAATTTTACCGACTGAGCTGTAAATATGAAAACTCATCTTCTCTAGGATAACTTCGATATCGATTTGAATTATGATTTTACAGTAACTTTGGTGTATGTGTCTGCTTCGTTGAAGCCACCATCAAATCGATACATTCATCAACTCATTTGACGATCTTCTCTCTAATCTTGCTGCCGAACCCTACGCTCTTCATCCCATGTTTAACTGGTGTCAACTGGGACCAGCACTCGACTTTGCCAGCCCGCCAACACGCTTGGTTTGCCAGCCCGCCAGCAAGCTTGGTTTGCCAGCCCACCAGCAAGCTTGGTTTGCCAGCCCGCCAACAATCTTGGTTTGCCAGCCCGCCAACNTTTGCCAGCCCACCGACAAGCTTGGTTTGCCAGCCCGCCAACAAGCCTGGTTTGCCAGCCCGCCGACAAGCTTGGTTTGACAGCTCGTCAATAACAATCCGTTTACAATCAATTCGTGGAATCTGCGCAAGGAAACAGAAGACAAGCGGACCGCGGAACCGGATTAAGAGGAGCGTCGATGACAGGCAAAAACCAGCAGCTTGTAATCTTAACTCCTCGACTTCCACTTCATTTTACACAGCAGGATAAGTTGCGGGCGCCGCTCTGGACGCTCTGTCGGCCCCGGCATCGTGGCTGAGCGCAAATGTGGCGCTGGACAGCAGTTTGGACTCGAGCTTCTTGGAAGTGAACAAGTCGAGCTGTAATGATAGAAATTCACAAACGCACTACGGCTCTAATAGTGAATAGCGAATGTAAGCTGAAAATCAGTCAAAAGTCTGCGACTTTTTGAGGCCTCCATGAATTAGCGACGTCGGGCACAAATTATCGAATCTTTGGCATCAAAAAAAAATTCTCGTGAATTTTAGCTTTCGGGAATGGAATACTCTTAAAGCACGGCTCTGTGCTGTGGATCGTAGGACATAACTTGGCTGCATTGGGACAATTGGCACAACGCAATGCATTTCTCAGTATTAAGTAGTTTACAAGAGATGAGCATGAGGCGGCATCTGAGAGAGCGCTTGTGTGTGACGCTCTGATGTCATAACGAGCTAAACTCGGGAGGCATTTAACTGATGATCCTTTCCTTCCTTCAGGAATATATGCACACATATCGTGAAGCGGCCCTTTTTCTCAAAATATTACTACGGAACACATTTTCCGCTTATTTACGCCTTAGTTTCCCCTTCTTCCTCCTCATTAGGGCCACAATTCTGCAGTATGTTAAGTCTTCAGATGTTCAATTTTTAAGATATTTAAAATGAAATAAATATATAAACCCAAAATTGAATAGTACAAAATTGAAATAACTTTATGTACCTCAGTGGCTTATGCTAGTTTATTTTCAATTCAACAGAAGACAGAGCTCGACCTTTAATTCTTTTAAACACAAATACGAAGGATGGGTCTGAAAGTTTTTTTTACCCATGAAAAGCGAGGGATCAATCGAAACTCTTTTTTGCTTAAAAGGTCATGCGGTCGACCTAGTGTATCTTTTCTGAACAAAGAACCCGTAGCTAGACCAGGGCGAGCGTTGAAACAAAGCTTAACTGATATGTGCGTAGCTCGTAATGTTAAACCCAAATCCAAATTCCGGAAATGACTTCTTCAAACGTGCTTGCTTTGACGTACACTCACATTAGTTTCCTGGAGACGCCCGGCGGTGCGACGTGATCCATGTGTTCGAATAAGGCGGCCACACTCACGCGCACCGCATCAATGCGTGTCGCTATTCAGCGAGATGATGTTCACTCTATGGGTGTGATGCCGCGTACATACTTAGTGTGTTCACACGTCTACATTGCGTTGTTAGAAATCAAACTCCTATGTTCAAACGATTAATTTATTAAAAAGTGTTATAACGTTATAAGCTGGTTTAACCAGTATTCATTGAAGCAAAACTGCCTTAAAAGCTTTGTGAGGTAACAGTTCCCGCCTCGATATCACAAGGAAAATTATGATCCCCATAATTTTTGACAGTCCTATGACGCCAGCACTAAACTTTTTCGTCGTTCAAATCACACATCACAAGGAAGGTGCGGAGACTTTCATTGCTCAAACTCTAGTTTTTGTCAGTCCCCGAGTGTAGACGAACCATTCAAATAATGCCCATGTAGGTAACCCGCACACCGTACTACTGCAACCCACGTGCACACAACCCACACACGTACTACTGCAGCCCACACAGGACACATGCAGACAGCCCGCACACCGCACTATATATGCATATACTGCAGCACACGTGCACGCAACCATCGACCACTGCAAAGGGGAATGCTTCACGAACAAAACTACACAAATTTAACTCACGGAGCGAGTCGACGGTATAGGTGGTTAGTGTTGGCCTAGCATTGCAGCAAGAGGCTTTAATTAATATGATCGCGAGAACACCAGCTTTAATTAATATGATCGCGAGAACACTGTGCGTTCGACGAGTGAAAGAACCTTCCAGGGGACAGCTGGT
>VOMN01031449.1:0-20490 GCA_014899125.1 Orchestia grillus
ATCCATCATCGTGATAATGGGAGTGAAGGTTATGTGATATATGAGGATAATGGTAACGACGCAGGGATAGAGATTCTACAAAATCTTGAGTTCTTGCTTGAGTTTTGTCACTCGCATCAATGTTTGGGCGACCCGTCAATTATGAAGCTGCTCCCGATGGGTGACGAATTGTAGAATGAGCGTGTCTTAATAATTTCCATGAGTACTCTTTCAATTTAAATCGAATTTTTTTATTGAACAATGTTGCATTCAAACTTAACAGAACACATTGAAAAAAAATTTAACCATTAAAATCCTTCATACGCTTTATTCATGGCTCAATTTTTTCTTCATTCGGTTAAAGGACCAAATTATGAAATAATTTGGAAAATCATGTGCAGTGGGTGCAGTACGTACCCGCTGCATTGTTCAAAGCTTCACCAGAATAAATTCGGTTGAAAAAATGGTGCCTTTTTATCTACTAGAATTCTATTATGAAATACCAATTACAGTTACGTAGAGACCACTCAACAAAGACATCAAAGAACCGACAAACTGCGCATAATTTTAGAGTTAAATCAAGCCTCTGTCACTGAAATCAGATATAATTTTATAATATACGTAGAATCGTATTCTAGTAAACGCTCGGGGGTATTTTATTTATGTTGATTGAAGTTGGAGCGCCTAGGAAACACTTGATAGTGTGTTCGAATTAAAGTACGTGGAGTGAACCTTCATTAAAGTCCTTAAAAACTTTGTTTTAGCCATCAGTATCTGAGCGACTTGGTAGTCAAATAATATAGTATGTGATAATCATACCCAAGGGCTTCCTTTTCTGATATTTGATTTCAGTACGTCTTAGGTCTTATCCCCTACAATATATCACAGACCGGTCAACAAGTGTGATTTGTCAAATGCTTCGGATAAACAGAGGTATCAAAATTCGAGAAACTTTTGCAGTGTTGAAACGAACTTGCTTGTGGGTCTTGTTCTAGCATTATATAACATATCGATCGCTACTTTACGCGACCTTGAGACCACCTTTTGACATGGCAGGTTCAATGGCTGGACATGCAACCAGATTGTACAAATAACACGAGTATATATAAGATCACCGACTTTCGGGTGTTACACCAAGATTGGACTGTGACCATCAAGATGCGTTCTTTTGCAAGTACAAGCCTTCTATTAATAAGCCGTGTACCTGGTAACTAATTTCTTCACGCAGTAACATTTAATCTGAAATAGAATGTTTTGCGAAGTCATATACGAAATTACGTTGAAGCGTAATGACATCATAACAATTTCACGTACTTTCAGGTTGCCGTATTCCTTATGACTGTAGGAGTTGCTGTGTCTCTGCCCAGCCCCAACCCAGAGCCTTTGGTGGGTAACCTTCTCGGAAGTGTTCTCGGAGGAGGAAGCGGTGGAGGCGGTCTCGGAAGTGCTCATGGCGGAGGTTCAGGTGGTTTACTCGAAGGTCTCCTAGGAGGAGGAGATGGAGGCGGTCTAGTCAGAGGTCTGGTCAGTGGTCTATTTGGGCCCCAAGGGGTGCCATACTAGGTCTGCGATATGGTCTTCTCAGAGGAGGACGAGGAGAAGGAAGAGTTGGTGATCTGCTGGGAGGAGGTGGGCAAGGTGGTCTTCCCGGTGGTCTGCTGGGTGGAGGTGGGCAAGGTGGTCTTCCCGGTGGTCTGCTAGGAGGAGATGGGCAAGGTGGTCTTCCCGGTGGTCTGCTGGGAGGAGGTGGGCAAGGTGGTCTTTCTGTTGATCTTTAAGGCACGATACGTGAACCTATACTATGTACTAACCACTAATTATCAGCATAAATTACAATATGCAACTCTTTTGGCTGCATTTCAGCAGGTGAATGTATTTACGAAGTCCATTTATTTTCGAATATGTCTTCATCATATTGGGAATACTAAACAATATTGCAGCAAGCCATTTGCTACATATATGAGTATTGACAACAAAATCCTGAATTGGTGAACATCATTTCGAACGTAAAATAAACCTTAGCATTTTTACTTTGCTGTACAGATTTATTATCTAAAAGTTAACTGTACCATAGATAAGTACATGTGAAAATTTATATCTTTATGCAAGTAAGCCATCAGCCTAATCAAATCAAAGTTACTTCTACAAAACAGAAGTAAAAGCAACGTACATCGGGATTGTGGACTCCTAAGGTATTTAAAGTGTCATGTTATCAAACAGACGTTTCCTTTAATGACACGCAACTCTTCGTTGAAAATTGTTTTATGTCTCCTGAAATACACTTTGATGCGATTGAAATGAATTGCAGTACAAGTGGTTATTTTGCAGCAATATTGATGGCGTTTCGAAATGCGGGCTGGGATGGTGTGCCAAAAAATGCTGCAATTGCCTTGAAGTTTGAAACGACTCTACGGAAAGTGCAACCAGTATTTAAGTACCTAAGCGTTTGCGTTTATACCTCCTTGCGTAAGTGAGAATGCAGAGTAACTTCAGAGAAGTGCAGTTTGTGCAACCAGTGAAACCAATATTTAAGAAGATAGAGGTGTGTTCTCATGCTTCCTTGTGTAAGTGAAATTGCTGAGTGGCTTCACAGAAGAGCAGTTCGGTAGTTTGGGACATGGTCACATAGAAATGAAATTTACAACTAGCAAATTGTGAAATATTTTAGAGCGTGAATATTTTGGCATATGAAGAATCGACTGACAATCGCAGATGGTGGGTATAAAATGAGAGAAACTAGCAGTAATATTTTTTGTCTCAAACATGTGATAAATGTACCGTACACCATTGGAACTTTAACAACGTCTCTCCTTGAGAGTGGCTTAATGCTGTTTTAAATAAGTCAGATGCTGCGAAACTTCAACAACGTCTTCCCTTATCAACGATATAACTTTTGAAGGACAGTCCAACTGCTACGGAGGGCAAACGCGCGAAGATCATAACTCCACGGACTATACAACCCGCTCGTCGTCTGAGACGCTAACGATGCCCATGTCTTCAGGGCGAAATTCCGACCGTGCTTAGACGTTCACGCTTAAACCACTCTCGCACTTCCCTCGAATTACGCAAGACGCGTCAGCGTGGGTTACTTTCACGCAATATGGTGGTCGTGAGTAGAGTTAACGCTCAGTCAGGTTTGGCCAATTCTTGTATTGTTTTTAATCCACACCTCATACAGTGTAGTTGGAGACTACAGCAACCCAGCTGAATTTTTCTGTGATAAAGAACACACTGCTTTATATTCTAAATTTTCAGCAAAGATATCTACATTGTGGGGATAGCGTTTTATGAACTTGGATTGTGTAAGTTACAATATTTGGCGAACAAGCTATTGAGTGAAAAGTATACGGAAGCAAAGTAAATTTTTATCAGATTGAATAACTATATACCTTCCACTACGGTAGCTCAGTAATTTCCTCGTTTGCTAAAAGTCAAATTCTAGACTGCTATTTCTTAAGGAAAGCTTTTACTCATAAACGGACATTTAGCTCCGACAAACGTCGAGAGTCTGGGTACAAGAATGTGGGTTAATTCAAAGTCAGCTCGCCCCACACACAGGCTCCGCGCTGGCCGTCTTGGCACAGGGCACGTCTCTGTAGCTCTGCTCGTCCTTCTAGCGAATTCTCGAACAATACTCGCTAGATTGGGAAGAAGAAAGAGGTTTCAAATGTTGCATGAAAACCTAGGAATATCATAGTTCAAAATAAAGGTTCAGTAAAATATTTCTTCAGCACTGTATGGCCAAAATAATTGCGATACAATTTATACGTGTATTCTTTTTTTGCTACTTTTCGTAACGTTGAACCATGTAGAAATAAATGATTTTTAACTAGACGTCAGAAGAAATGACTTTAACAAAGTCATCGATTCCTACATTCACACTCGCGTTTCAGTCATATTCAGAGCTGATAAACTTGGGCTTTCCCAATGATGATCCAATCTGGGCACTTCTAAAGGAAAAAGCTCTCAACGCACAGTGGTGGCCTGTATTCAGATAAGATGTATACAAACAATCTTATTCCACTGCTGCAAATTATCTCGTGAAGAAACAAAAACAAATCGTCAACCAATGGCTAGTAAAGTTGCGCGTAAAAACGAAACTCGACTTTCACAGCAAGGTCTGTTTAACGAAAGCATTTAAGTCATTACCGTCGCAGCTCCAAAGCAAATATTTAGGTGGAACTTTCAGCGATGGTCACTGCTCCCGAGCACTAACTTTCGGTTATTTTAAATTCTGTTCCCCTCACAGTTTTGAACATACAGAAATATTAGAAGTATGCAACATGCCATATCATGAAGTTCTTTTTTGAAAAGCCAGGAAACTCTTCAATGACGTATTTTCTACCTCGAGTTGTTCGGCTGATGCCAAATTCAAATCTCGTCTCTTTTCAGTGCCTTTGAAAGGAGTTTTTTTTTTGCACCAACAAGCAGCTGACGTAATTCCTTCCCCATTGCACATTTCAGTGCCATGCTTCAGCTTTGTGACCCACTTGAATATAAAAGTTACTTTATGGACCTTAACTCAGGAAGTGTTTAGGAAACTCAATTAGAAAAGAAATCGGACTAAAATTAGGGACGGATTAAATAACTTACTGAGAATATACTTCTAAATGTAGGCATCATTGAAACTCCTCAATTATACGGGAAATGACCTAAAATAAAATAGGCTTTGGTAATTTTTCGTTCAAAGAAAATAATCTTCAAATCAGAACTGTATTGGTAACCTTTCCTACTAAGAAATCTACCACGAACTGGGCATAGCTTACAAGCCTCAGCGGTCAAGCATGTTCTCCTCGCTCCGAGACGTTTTTCCTCCCGTCTCCGTGGTATCAAACGAGGCCTCGAAAACATGGAGGTATTTAAATTGGCAGGAGCATGAGAATGTCGAGGAAAATTATAGAGAAAACTATCTGCAAAGACATGAACGAAGCGAAGAGTTTTAAAATTTCGTGAATGAATGGTTAGCGCAATACTTTAACACGGCAGTTATCCTAAGAACGTTCAAATTCATCCCATTAGGAGCGGAATTCCAAATTTCAGAAAAAAATATATGCAAAAAAATTATGTAATCCCCACCGTGACAAATAAAATATCAGTGAAATTTACAGTACAGAAGCCAAGTAATTCATTGAGAGGAGAGCTCAGTAAGAATGTATAATAAAATGAATATGATCAAATTTGGAAGGAATGAAAAATCACAATGAAAACGAAACGTGGATAAATGGGATATGGTTTTCGAGCACGAGCAAATAAAGAAGGCCAGCAAAAAAATTAACTGCTTTATAGTGACAGAAATTATCTCGACGACTATCAATGACTGCCGCAGATACGACCTGGAAGAACGGCAGAAATCAGAGCCTTGAATGACTACAAAAATTACAGAGAGGACACCTAAGCATGTTTTGTTTTTAAATGTATTTGTAACACAATTTTGGTTCTTAAAAAATGAACAATAAACGTAAAAACACCTTTGTATATTCATATTTTATTTCGTTTTTATCAAAGCACAAAGTGAGGCAAATCTTTTGCCGTACACTTTGTAGGGTGTAAACGATGAATTACGACTTATTGAAATATAAATATTAACTCTCTATTTTCTACAAAGAATCTGTGACTAAAGAATTTGTCAGACATGATCTCAAACTGAAGTCCTGCTTCCGAAGACGTCTGAATGTCCTACGTGCGCGTTCAGAGGCCATTGATTAGGAAGGGAAGGAGCGCGAGGTTACTGAACCGTTTGAAGAAACGTGAGGATGTCGTTTGATCCTTCGTAGAGGAGAAGAAGTTCTTGTTCATGAGGTTAGAAATCGTGGGAACTCGAGGATAATGGCTTTCTAGCCTTCAGAAGTTACTCATGTCGAGTAAAAAAGATGCATCTGTCATTGTGTTTGCAGGTGTTGCAAGCAATGGTAAAATCATACTTCAACTCCCCCACCTTTCGAAGAAAGACCTAAAATTAGCACTGCAGAGTAAGCAAAGATGCTCAAGACTGTCATGTTACGCTGGATCAAAAAGAACTAGGTCCAAAGCAAGTTACTGATTTATGACTCAGCGCTCGCGCATGGAGCCAAAACTATACAGAACCTTTTCAATAAAAATTTGCAACGGTTTGTACACAAAAATATTTGCGCGTCTAGCTCACCAGGTTTAAATTCTTGCTATCATCGGTAGCGGGGAGAAATTAAGCAAGTGTCGAACGATCCACTTCACATCGCTGTACCATCCCTGAAGGCGGCCATCGAGCGCGCATTTCGACCCCTTAATTAAGCGGGACCACGCAGAGAGCGCCTGTGGCTCCTCCAGAGATCGTGTCCAGCGGGTCATTGATGTTGAGGGGAGGACGAAGCTATAGAGTGGATAAATTATGAATCTATAAAATAATAAATTTCACTCAGAATATGTTTTGTATCATTTTTCATTTCCAAGTGTATAAGGTTTTAATTTGTAGTTCTATTGCTCCCTCTTTACTGTTTGCTACCTGCATATCCTGGAATAGTTGCAGAAAGTATTGTTTAGCATGAGTTCAAGCTTTTTGAAATTTTCTCAGAATTCTCCCGTGGAAGAATTATATTTTCTATTTTCAAAGCAGGATACAGGTAAAAGCCAGAGTACACAAGGTAAATTCCCGTTGAATGTGTCTTTAATGTAAAAGGAAATTAATTTTGTGTAATTGGAGTTCAGATTTTTAATTTTTAGCAGCAGACCAGATAAAAAATACATTACTCACAACGCAACCTTGTTAAAGAATACATCACTCATGACGCAACCATTTTAAATAATACATCACTCATGACACAACCATGTTAAAGAATACATCACCCACGACGCAACCATGTTAAAGAATGCATCACTCACGACACAACCATGTTAAAGAATACATCACTCATGACTCAAGTATGTTAAAGAATACATCACTCACGACGCTACCCTTTTAAAGAATACATCACTCACGACACAACATTGTTAAAGAATACATCACTCACGACGCTACCATGTTAAAGAATTCATCACTCACGACGCAACCATATTAAAGAAACATTCCCGAGCGTTAAAGGCTGACTCCACCTGCCACTCGACCGCCCTCGGCAGAATGACCATCAGTCCTTCTTCCGGAGCACCACATCGGTCACAAATTTGTAAATATGACGTGAGATACTATAAGCTAGGAGCTGCCTCAACGTTGACGAGTACCGTGACCTTAGCTTGGCACCGTGAGTGCTGGGGCAACTCTCAGCTCACGTATTTAGAAAACATTGCCAGATTTTTGTGAATAGAAAGGGAAAATATTCTGCGTACGTTAAAGCTATCGAGCATAGTGCATCACGCTCTAAAACCATCTTCAGAATTTCTGTTCTCACTAAAGACTCGAGCAGCCAGACAAGACAAGGAAGTGAGCAGGGAATTTTTCTCACGTGCCGAAGAGTAAAAAATATCTTAATTAAACTCATTCTTGGCAAGTGAACTTCTACAATGAATATTTTTTACGACATCGAACATTAATTTAGCACGGCTAAATATCTTAGTCTCTCCTCCTGACGCAAAATTTTTCTCTATTGTTGAATGAAATCTTCAAAGATTTGGCATAATCTCTGAGCGCCTGTTGCTGTAAACAATGAAGCAATATTGCGCCGTAATATTTAAGTGCCAATTATAGCCGCTTAAAAAGTGTTTGCGCTGAAAAGACACATAGATTGTTCTTCATGCACTTCAACTATCTTGAACGCATCGTTAATTTATGGGGCTATAATGATTTTTGTAAAAGTATAAATGCAAACTGGTAGTGTACTTCTAGTCACACACAGTATAAAAGTGTAAACTCAAAAATTATTTTTGAAAAATTATGAAGTTTACTTGTAGCAATATTGAATCTAAAGAACAAAAACATAATTTCAACATAGGCTCCACTGCTGCAAGAGTAGATGCTGCCAGACGTGCTGCTGGTGGTCTCGGTCGCAGGGCTCAGATTTGTGCTCATCAGAACTGAGCTATTCTTTCAGGCTAAAATTATGATTCGGACCATACATATATTACAATTATGTCATGAAAGAACACTCTTTCATAAAACGTCTCATCGGATCATTCTTTAAAAATTCGGACAATGTCAATTTTATGGAGCTTTTAATTTATTAGAGACTTCTCACAGAATCGGTCTATAAGTGAATTAACAAACGTAGGTGGATAGGGTGTCTTTGTCCAGTGCTGTTAACAAACAAGGAGCCGTGTGCTTTTATTCTGCTTTAATGATCGAAAAAACATTTCCGTTCTGAACTGAGCCGTAAGAAGAAAATGTGCGTAATGAAAACGACCCACACATTGTCTCCAGTTTATTACAAATATAAAAAATAAATCATTGATCTCACTCTACGATGTATTAATTACTGTTTCGGATTGAAAATCATTTTGTAACAAAGCTTCACTGTAATTTACACAGCATATTCTGATATTAAAATAGACTTAAAAGCTATTGCCTGCTAAAATGCATTTCTTAGCTCGGCTTGAATATCGGAATTTTCCAGAGTGTACAAATTATTTGAAAACATTACACTACATGTAATGACACGTATTCTAAGAGGGTATATGACAAAATGACGAATCTAGAGAATAATGGAAAGTATTTGGTTATTATTGAAGTAATTTTAAACATAATTCCCAAACTAGAGTGACACACTCAGTCTTTGTGCCGATTCACTTTGTCCAAAAATTCAAAATAACTTAATATACTAAAGAGTCATTCCTGGAGAGTTCAATCTAAGAAAAGTCATCAATTTTGTTTAACCAATGTTTTCAAGAAAATTGAATAGAAGATTTAACAAATACCACAGTATTCAATAGAAATTATTTCCCTTAAGTCATGTGAGACTGAAGGCATCGAGCCAACATGACGTATCCTTTCTGGCGGGCCCACTCCAAGGGCGTCCTGTGCTGGTGGTCCTTCACGGAAGGATCAGCACCAAACTTTAGAAGGAGGAGACTTGTTGAGTGATGACCCTTCGCAGCAGCACGATGGAGAGGTGTGACGCCCGATTGCGTGATGGCATTCAGGTCAGCCCCTGCCTCGGCTAGGGAAGAAACCACGGAATCCTGGCCGTCTTGGACCGCTGTATGGAGAGGGGTATTACCAACCAGGTCTCGAGCGTTAACATTTGCTCCAGCCTTCAGTAACTCATCTACGATGTTAGTCTGTCCCAAATGAGCGGCTCTGTGAAGAACTGTAGAATGGCCTGGCCAATGGAGCGTGAGAGGTACCACCGTATCTGGATGCGCTTTTGACGATAATGCTTGTCTGACTTCTGATAAAGATGCATTTTCAACAGCATGGACTAAACGTAAGGGACTCGGAACCTCCTGCACTGGACTGAGTTCGGCACTGGCGGGGTCTAACGCAGATGATGGGTAGCCTAGTTGACGAACCAGATCTCGAGGTGTGTCTCCTATCCGATCTGCACATCGTGTATCAGCATCCATCCTCACCAGGGTCTGGATCACATCCAGCCTTCCATAGCTCAGGGCCATGTGAAGGGGAGTGATGTTGTAGTTATTGCAAGCGTCCACATCACATCCGTGCGAAGCTAATATGAACGCAATTTCGTTGTTTCCGGCAATGGCTGCGAGATGTAGAGCTGTATCACCAAGCTCGTTACGCATCTCCGTTTCAGCTCCACCCCAGAGCAGCAGCTGCACTGCGTAAGGAAAACCAAGTTGAACAGCCTGATGCAGCACGGTTCCAATGCTGCAGCTCGTATCTGGATCAGCGCCTTCGTTTAAAAGCTCTTGAATATCGTCCACCTGATTCATTTGAACAGCTTTTAGGAAGTTGCGATTGTACACTTTCTTCTTTTCAGGTTTCTTTCTTTTCACTTTCACAGGCTTTGGAGGCTCAGGTTCAGATTCGGGCTCCGGTTCAGGTTCTGGCTCTAATGTAGGTTCAGGTTCAGGTTCAGGCTCAGGTTCAGGCTCAGGCTCTGGTTCAGGTTCAGGTTCAGGCTCCGGCTCGGGCTCCGGCTCAGGCTCAGGCTCTGGCTCTGGCTCAGGCTCGGGTTCAGGTTCAGGAATTTGTTCTGGTTCAGGAGTAAGTTCTTTCGCTGGCTGAAGTTCAACCTCTGATTCTGTTACCCACATATCATCTGCGTAAGGAGAGGTGAGAACAAGTATAGTGTCTTCAACATGAGCCAACTCCGTTGGCTCGTCTATGTCAACAATTTTTTCGACGCATTTCACAGGAGCTACGTACTCAAATTTTTCTATTTCTGGAACAAATTCATCCGCACCGCCTTGGATTCCTTGAATCTCCTCTGCCATTTGAATCGGAATTCGTGCTCCTGGGAAGAGAAGTTTGTATAATTTTGCTTCATTGCTATAAGGGGAAAGCATGACGCACTCTTCTTCAAGGAAATACTGGTTGCCTGCGTCGGAGTCGTCGTTCCTTGAGCTGGAGAATTCGGCAGCAAGAACTTCATTAATAGACGCACTTGAAAAAATGGTGTCTTTAACAGGTTTTACTTCATCTTTCACTTCTTCGGTTTTATTCAGAAAGAATTCATTATATTTTTCTAGTTCAGCCGTATAGTCTTCGTCATCCTCTATCTGCTCAGGAGTATCCATTTTCTCTTCAGGAGGAGGAGGTTCATCGGGTTCAATTGTCGGCATGGCATCGAAGTTGAAACTCGGGGCGTCGAAATTTTCGCACAAACTTGTGGCTGTTACTCGACCTTTTTTAATGACAAGCTTTTCCATATCTTTCTCCTCCATCAGCTGCTCCTCGACCTCTGCTTCAGGAACTTTTGTTTTGGGCTGTTTCACGGGCGATTTATGCTTTTTATTTTCTTGGTGTGTCGTTTCGTTGTCCTTCTTCTTTTTAGTTTCGAACTTTAATGGCTTGCGGTTCATGGCGTTGATGTGAGATCGCAGCTCTTCGGCCAAAGTTGGTTGAGGGACTTTTGCAAAATTGTCTCGAGAAACTTCATGTTGCCATTTTCCCGCGTGCTTGTTAGTTTCCACGTCAGAAACAGATCCTTTTTTAGCCACGAAACAGCAGCCTCTTTTAATTAGTTCTGGTTCCGGTGTTTTCTTGCATCTATTTTCTACGTTATGAACAATGTTATTAACTCCTATCCCTGTCCATCGAGGTCCATGGCTGCTAGTCCATTTTTTCCTGTTGGCAAACTTCATGAGAGAGCCGATGCGATCTTTTACAGCAGAGTACACTCGTTTGCCGGTCGCTAAATCAAGGAGATCTAAAAACTGCTGCGCTGCCGCCGAGTACTCACGAGTCGAAGATTTAAGAGTAACAAGCTGGGACGACTCGTCGTTGACTAGAGATTTAGTCTCAACAGAGGTGCCCCCGCGTTTGCCGAGGGCCCCTTTTTTAGACCCAGACGTTCTTTTTAATTTAGTGCTTTTATCATTTGACATCACAGGGCTGGCTGGTGCTGAGTTATTTTTATGAGCATCACCACAGGTACCATTAAATTTCGCATCAACTTGTTGAGGTTGAATGTGGTCACCCTCTATTATTGGAGAACCATTTGACGTGCGCGAAATATTTGAACTATGATCAGACTGCTCTCGTTTTTCAATTTTACTTACGGAGCGAGATTTAGAACTTGACGATTGTTTGTTTCTTTGTTCATGCAGAACACTTCCGTTTGCTTGCACCTGCGGTTGCCGCTGGGCACGGTCATTAAAGATAATCTTTTCTTCAGTACCGTGGCGCGATCCCAGGGAGTTATGAGAGACGTTGCTTTGGGTTTTCTCGAGGTGCTTGCTTTCGCCACAGTGATACCCGTTGGGAATGTCGTACAGGTCACCGGATGAGGCAGTTTTGTAGGTGTTCTGAGACTCATGGTCGTTGTCGGCTGACCCAGAGCTGTCGGGTCTATTGATTCCGACTTCCGTCAGACCGATTTCTGCCATATCGATCGTCATTTCGTGGATAAGGGAGAAAATTAGGTGTAGTCCGCAGAAAAAGATCATTACCCCTCAGGCCCCGTTTTTAAGCAATGCAATGATGAAAGTTTTTCCATTGTTGTTGAGTTACAGTAGTCATTGTGATACTTATATTCTCACTTGTGACTTGTATAATCGCAGCTTATGTTTCAATACAAAATGTGAAATAATTTTAATTTTTTGATGGATGCTTTTCACAAAAATATCACGGTTGTCGTATTGAATTGAGCAAACGCCAATGACACTTGTACCCGAAAGGGGACTTCTATTTCAGTCAAATAGATGTAAACGAGCTAAAAGAACGAGTCCAGTGTAAATAGTTGGTTTGCTCTAGAAGGACGATAACGATAGAATCGTCATTAAAGGGAAAGTGACTTTAATCATAGATTCACAAGTATTGGTATATAAGATAAGGAGTCTACTAGGTGTATTCTCAGTCTGAATTGGCTCTGAATTCGAAAGAATTTCGATCGATGATGGTATTATGTGCGAAATTTACGGAAATGCGTGACAAGTTTTGGTAAACGGGTTATGAACTTAGATCAGGTTATTCTCTTCATGAGGCGGGAGTGTCGTGAAGAGCTGGTGCAGGAGGGTCATCCTTGAGGAGGGTGCGTTGGAGGCAAAAAAATCGGCCGGTACGAGCGTTGGGAGTAGACGTCTTGTGTCAGTGCTTCGAAGAAGGCTTCGGAGAGGTGCTTTTGATGTTGTAGTCCCCTGCACAAGGAGAAGACAAACACATTTGAAGCAGCGGGAAACTGAGCATGATTTGTAGCAGCAGCCGTGGAGTTTCATGCATGCGTGAAATGAAGTCAGCCTCGATGAAATGAGTCCGAAGAACTCCGAAACGATATGAAGCTGGGCGTGTGTAATTCTAAATTGGTCATGACATTGCAGTTCGGTTCACAAAATCAAGCTTAGTTAATTGGAAATGATTAAATTCTATTCAGAACGATTGCTTTCAGTATGTTAATTTCCTCTTAATATTTAACTTTCAAAGGCAAAGTAATGAAATTAGGTTTTCCTCATCACCCACAGGAAAATATCATTAGCGCTGCAGGAGTATAAACCGACGAATTCCTTCAAGAAAATCAGAAAGTCAAGTAATTTACGCAGTGTTAATGGCTTTTAGAGATAATGAGCTCAATATTCCCGGATTCCTGAAAAAAGGTTTTTTAGTTTTTTCCCGAGGTGATATTTTCCCAGCGTTAAGGCAGAAGATTGACTTCCATTGACCTCAACTCATGTGAGTGGTTGGGCCGACACGGGAATCGAACCTGGGGCTCATGCGAGTCAGTCGCTTAATTAGCTTACCGTGCACTGGTCTACTATGAAATTTAATTATTTTCGTAACAAAAAATAAGCGGTACAATATAATCTTCATACTTTAACTTCGGTTCACAAAAATATTTTGATATACTACTTACAGAGCAAATCTGAACATTTACGACTTGGAAGTCAAATTCATTCATTTCTTTTTACCCTATCGATATTAATGGAAGTCCTAAAATTATCCCAAGCAGTTTAAGTTCCTCCTTTACTGGGCCACACAATGTTTATGATTCTGATATATTCGAGTGAGTTAAGTTTAGGGATTTTTAAAGAATATTTTCTAGATTTTACACAGATATGTACACGTAATTTTGTCTGCCACAAGCACAGGAAGTTGACGAGGGTGAAAAACCATACTATTCTCACGCAGCCACGAATAACGGGTATCTAAAAGTTTTTAATTTGCTTTGCTATACTTTGAGAACGATTTTGAACGTTCTATGACTTTGGTCACGTCAAAAGTTCATAATGAAAATAAACTCAAGAATATAAATAATTAAGTGTATTTGATTCACGGCGTTTCGGTTTAAAAAATGGATTTTTTTCCCAAGTTAAAAATCCAATGCACTGGAAGTAACAACTCATTGCAACACAGTAGAACAGCCTAATTTACAGTTCGGATATGTTAGTTACGTGTCAATCGTAAATCCTTCTCGATTTAAAACCTCTCTCCATTAAGAATAAATGCAAAAATTCCTGAAGTACTGCTCATAGGCTTAAAGTTTTTCATGGCTTAGAGTTTTTTTTGAACAATTTTTGATTTTTGAAATACGGTTTTGTAAAGTACCTGGGATATATAACTAGAATATAAAAATGGTTACTTGAATGTTACTCCAAGTTACGAATTCCAGCATAAGATCCACTGCCTCTGAAGCTCTACTTTCAGGTCTTCAAGTCAAATATATTTATCATATTAAATTAAAATAAAGGATGTGCAAAAAAAGGCGGAAGTCGTATCAGATTGTGGGAAGACCCCCTCCCCCCCCAGTGCTTTGTCTCTTTGCATGAGAGTGGCAGAGCAGGTCACAGTCACCGTCCTGTCTTCTCTCCCACATTCTCGCATCAGAGTGCATTATAACTATGTCTCTTGCGACCAGATTGTCTATACTGACAAATTTATAATTTTAGGCTCACGCTCAAATGGTTTCGATCTTTGTGTTTTAGAATTCCTGCGTATCCGTAAACTCAAGTCTGGGCTGGTCAGCGTGGAGAGTGCATACGCGCTTAGGAGAGTAAATCGATAACTATAATTTTCCTCTAACTTTTAATATTACTATTTTTAATTTATTCTTGATGGTTTCATTGAAAACTGTTCAATTTTCGTTGCAGAACCATCGTTGATGATGAACTGAGGCTCAAAATCTCCATTAAATGTTTTTAGACACTTCTTTTCCGATACCTTTATTGTTTATTCGCTGTGCAAGGGAAGTGTTCCTAATGTTAAATTAGCCCCAGTCTTCCCTGCTAGCAATTTCCGCGATTATTATTTTGATTTAATTAGATATATCATATAAAATTCGCAGCATTCGAACGCTCATGCCTGAGGAGTGTCACTTAACTCTCCTGTATTTTATTTGTAAATGGTATAAGATTTTATTCTTTCTTATTTAATATACCAATGAATTTCATTTCCTTATTAAACTAGACTGAGAGTGAAAATTAAAGCAATTTGATAACTTTTAAGGTCTTCCTCAAAGAAGCTCACGACTTTTTCGTTGAAAATAAGCCCGACTAAAAAGTTTTCAGGATAATCGTTACTTTTGTTATTATTGCTTGTTGAAGAAAAGGTGTCTAATCGGCAGACTGTGTCAGTTGAGGTTCTGTAAAAAACGAATTTTTTGTTAATCCGACCCAGGAAGGGGCTTATTGAAGTGGGAATTCCAATTTTATTATCTCATAACTGATACAAAGAGCTTTTAATGCCTGGCTGCGGGATAGATTACATCGTTGTGCCACCGATAAAACAACAAAACACCCTCGAAATAGTAAGGAACAGGGAGCCAAAACCTTATTTCTCATGTCTAATTTTACGGCCTCACAAAAATGAGATGCATTCTCTTTACAGCAAACTAACAACATTTTGACGGTAACACTGCAAGTGGCGAATAATTTATTGAATTTTCCGGAAAAGAACAAGAAAAAACCTAGAACTAGCGAGATGTCTCAGACGAGTGTCCATCAGGCTTGTTTCGTACAAATTTTCACTGAACATTTTCATATTCTTGCATGGCGAGTATGCTTGCTCTCACGTTTTAAATTTCGGACTCAAAGTACAGTTAAAAACTCACATTCCTGATTTCAAAGTAATTTAAAAAAACAATCGGATCGAATGTTGCAAAATGTACGAAAAATACAGCAAAAAACAAAAACCAATATTCGTATTCAAGTTCTAAAAATTCCATTCAGAGTTGGTCCACCACTTATAATGCGTCATCACGTAGAATTTAATCAGAAAATTTTTCTTATAAGTATATTTAAAATGGGTGACTGATTACCAAATGGGAACTTATTCTCCTTCCACAAGTTCAAAAACTTTCCAAATCTATTCAAAAACTTCATAACTGCAATAGGAGAATGAGATTGCTTCATAAAGACTGACCATTATAAATAAAAATGATACTCTAATAAACATCGAAAACCATCAAAATTGCCCAAGAAGCACTGACCGAAATGGACATTCACACCGCAGAGTCTCGCCGAGCACTGGTACGATGAATGCCAAATCTGCAGAATAAATATCTTGAGTTGGGGCCCAAAGACATCCTTGCAGTGCATAGAAGCTCTAAAGTTCCGTAGGTAGAATATATCTCTTCCACTATTGTCTAATAAACAGTGTTAATGTTTGTACAGCTTCGAGTAAAACCATTTCACGTGAATTTCCTGTTTTTGAGTTAATTTCTGTATTAGCGTGGAAATTTCTGGACAGTTGGCAAGACTGCACTTCGACGAAGGTCGACATGCATTGCGGTGGCCAAGTGACAGTCAATTAATTCAAGACTATTTTTTACTCAATTTCCGAGGGGTGAAGAGACACTGTTCTCTTTAGCTCTGCTGTCTTTTATTTTTTGAGTATTGGTGTGAATGACAGGACAGCTTCTGACAAATTCAAACTTAGCTCCATTGAGAATGATACATGTGCGCAGTAAGGGATACTGAACAGAAGTAGTTGCGGGAAAAGAAACGTCATGAGTCATGTGAAGAAACATCGCATTTACCGTTTCATGATCATGTATAAAATATCTTAATTCAGGGAACGTGCATGCTTAAGTACTCAATACAGAGATCATGAATTGCTTGCAACAGTCGAACTTATCAAACAGGCAAGCGGGTCCACTATACTGTAGAGCATTCAGCAATGCGGCCAGCAATTGAATGGCGCCGTGGCAGATATTGACTTACATGGCAACAATGACCTGTATGGCAACATTGGCCTACATGACAACATTGACCTACATGGCAACATTGACCTACATGGTAACAATGACTTGTATGGCAACATCGGCCTACATGGCAACAATGACCTGTATGGCAACATTGGCCTTCATGACAACATTGACCTACATGGGAACATTGACCTACATGACAACATTAACCTGTATGGCAACACTGGCCTACATGGTAACATTAGCCTAAATGGTAACATTGATCTACATGACAGTATTCATCTACATGGCAGCACTGACCTGCATGATAACGTGAACATTAGATCGAGGCCTCACACCTGACAGATGTGCGTCACTAATCATAACCAGCATGCGTGTGACTCATTTTACAACTAAGTAATACTCAAGTTTTCATTTAATTCAAGCTGTTTCAATCAATTATCATAGTATTTTTCATCGCTTAGGAGTCACAGGTAACTTCTTTCCATACCTACCAACATATGTGAAATTGTAAATGTTCATTTCTTTAAAGTCCGAGTCAATTGCTTTGAACCAATCAATTCACCAATTGCTTTGAAATTTTAACACAACATTCCATTCAAATAACGAGTGTTTTTTATAAACTCTTTCGAAATTTTTTTTATAAATGTTTTTTTAAAAACACCGCCACCTGTTTGACGCAAAGCAGCACACGCTGCGGGAACAGCAACAAATATTGCAGCGCACAAGCGTTGCGGAATTAAACGTGTTAGAAACGTACGTCTAGAAACGAACGTCTTGGCTTTCTGTCCTATTTTCAATAGACTGAGCCACAGCAATGTTGGTCAGGTGCGATGGTTTTTATTAAAATTTTATTGCACGGACAGAATGTTTGAAATTTTTTTGGCACCCTCACGCTCGTCATAAACTGGAGCTCAATTGCGTGTCAGGAACGTGCTCACATTTTACTGAGCCACAAAAAAGTGACACACAAGGCCACGAAAAAAGTGCTCCCACGGGATAGTGGATCATGAATTAAGTTGCAAACAACGTACCACCAAATATTTTACGATGGGTTGCAACTAAATGCATTCGCGTTTCTCGTTAGAGATATTTGGAACAAATTTTTCGATCCTCTGTCTGCACTTAATGAGCGATCGGACTGCAATAACATTTTCTTGCGATACCAACAATGCAAAATATGAAAAAGTTTACGGTATTCGAAGCGACAATTTAACTTACTCTCCTGCTATTTATTCTACTACTTAGAATTGGAAAAATGCGATTATATCGAATGGTATCGAATAAAAAAGGCGAGATTTTATAAATTCGACACGAAAATATGGGTTCTATCATACATGTTATTATAACTCTAAGTTTATAAGCAAATCTCAAAAACTGAAATGACACTTTAATGAGGAGAGTACACCTGAAGTATTCACTCAGCGCGGGATCACACTTCACACACTTCTTGCTGCTGCAGCACCGGGCTCCCGATTTACAGTTGGTTCACCCAAGAATGTCACAATTTCTTTATTTTGAAAGTTGGTACACCCCTGTAGAATGCTTCTCTCTCAAAATTTCAAGCATTTTACTGCAGAAACTACAGTAGAAAGTTGAAATTCAGTTAACGGTTGATCCCAGTGCAAGTATTCTCTAATATAGACCTTCTAATACAGACCTTTTTTGCCTCCTATGAAAAAATATTGCATAGAGCAGCTGTACGTAACAAGAAATGTCTATTGAAGCAATCACTCAGTCAGAAATGATGAACAGCTATCAGGGTTCAGCTCATGGCACCAAGATGCATTTTTGTACACATTGCTCGTGTATTTCTTAAGGGACTTCACACAGGCGATCTCTTTCCGTTGAGTTTTTCACGTGTCACAGAACGAGTTCTGGCACGCAGCAGGGCGGGGGGCTGCTGTGACACGCAATGCACCTGTTGTGCGGCGTCATGTGCATTTTGTGCCCTGTATTCTGTGCCCTGACTGGGACACTTCCTGTGCTCTGTACTCTGTGCCCTGACTGGGACGCTTCCTGTGCTCTGTACTCTGTGCCCTGACTGGGACACTTCTTGTGCTCTGTACTCTGTGCCCTGACTGGGACACTTATTGTGCTCTGTACCCTATACCCCGTCATGTACCCAATACCCTATCATGAATCCAGTGCCTCACCATCTATCTAGTACCCCCCTCGTGTACCCAGTACCTTATCAGTTACCCAGCATCCCATCATGTATCCTGTACCTAGTCATGTACTCAGTATTTAATCATGTACCCAGTATCCGATCATGTACCCAGTACATTACCATGTACCCAGTACCCAGTCATGTGGCTAGTACTCTGTTATATGTCCAGCACCCCTTCGTGTACTCAGTATCTCGTCATGTATCCTGTAAATTAACTTACATTTCATGAAATATGTAGTTGAAAAAAATTAGGTTTGTCTTTGAGAAAAAGTTAAACTTTGGAATGAATAATATTTTATCGTGCTGCTTATGCTTCAGCAATGCTTATTCAGGTTGTTCAAGTGTGTTCAGGTACCTTAGTAAGTTTTTATTCACCGGCTGGCAGGTGACACAGGTGCATCAGGCTATTCTAGAGCTGCAGGAATTTTCAAGAGGGCAGAATTAATTTGTCATGGCCAAGAAGCGCACGTCTTTTAAATCATGATCTCCCTGAACCTCGGACGCCGAGTCCCTTATGCATGCGGCCGAGTTTCGAGAACTGACGTCGAGATCGCTTCTTATGAAAGAATTTCCGTGTGGGGCTTATTTATAATTTCACGATCGAGTCGTAAATTTAAAGCAAACGTCTCACGCTCTGAGCTCTCTCCTTGTTCGAGTCCCTGCAGGCCGTGCGAGCAGGAGGTGGTGGGGTTGTACGCGAAGCATTTTTTGCTCTAACGGGAATGCAATTAATTGAAACAGACTCCACGTCCTGTTCGGGTGAAGCAGTGCGGCAAGAAAGAGGGTTTTATTTTAGTTTAGATTTCCTCGAAATGCAAGTAGAAAAAGAAAGCTTCACGAAGTATTTGGATGGGATGACTGAACTCAAGGAGAGACGGTCGTTAGGAGAATGTGTGTTAGTGAATGAGAGGATCTGAAATCCGAATTAAAATAAATAACATTTTTAAACTAATTCAAACATATCAGCAAAATATCACTTCAGATCCTAATTCTTTGCTGAATTATTTTCAATTCACTCTTATGCTCATGACACATGCTAATGATTCTTAAAATCATCATGCATCGCATCCATAAAACTTGGTCCAATAACGACCGCAGTCTTTTATAAGGGACGTTTGAAATTTAACGATCTGCAGCCGTATCGCACTTGAGAATAAAACTGTTTTTAGAAGTCACTGATGAAAAAATTTGGACGTTAAGCTGTTCAGATCTGGGATGAATGAAGCATTTAGGTCACCCGCAGCTGATGAAACTATTTCCGTCTTGTTTGGCGTAAAATTTATGGAATTAAAGCAACGATTAAAGCAAACAGTTGCTTCAGCTTGAAGCATCTGATTGTTTTTAACTATTCTGGGATACTTCCAACGCGTGTAGCGCTCCTGTGTTGAAAACAGCACTCTGCTGACTTGTTACGCCCGAAAATACGGACAACGCTCTTCCTAAGCAAAGGATTATGCAAACACGCGTGTTGCGGTGAGAACTAATAATTGAACGCAAACATTGTCGTTCTCAAGATTGCAAAAAAGAAAGAAACTTTCTGTCAATCATGTTGGAAGTACGAGGTACTATTTTTTAAACGCCTTATTATTACACACAGTTCGCAACGACGGTCACCTTTGACCATGTCGGCCTCTGCTTCTTCCCCTCGGTGCTGGGAGGGCGTGGGGTGCTGGGTGGGAC
>VOMN01031452.1:0-17145 GCA_014899125.1 Orchestia grillus
AAGCAAAACCTTGGTGCCCAGAGACGTTGTCTGGCCTTGGTTGCCTGATAATTCCTAAATCGTGCGGACCCGTTACATCGCCCTTGATCTTGCATGTACAAGTAGATGCCAGCCCTAACAGGCACAGACAACGGATGATTCAGTTTAACTTGAGCTGGTCTAACACACTTATAAGTTAACGCTGTCTTTGTTTTATTCTCAGGGACAGAGGAAATGGCTAGTGTATCAACACAGCCCACCTGTACGGTTCTAGGGAACGCAGGTAAAAGATAATAATAATCCAATTACCTAATGCGAAACTTTGTCTAGAAACCACGCAGGGCCAAGGACTAAATTTGCTAAAATCTCGAAAATACGGAACACCACATATAAAACCAGTAAAACCCTCCCATTTTTCGAACACATCGCGAGTTTACTTTGCACTATTTCTGTCGTGTACTGATTCATTAGAAGAACATGCCTAAAAAGAAGAGCAAATAGAAATAATTTTGCTGCAATAACTCAGATAGGATGGAGTTGTTCCATAAAGAACACCGAATATTAAATGGACGAAATTTTCAGGTCTTGAAGTTAAAGCCGTTGAACCCGAGATATCTCGTGGGTGTTGCATTCACACGGTCACGGTCGGTCCCGCGGACCGTGTGAATGCACAGCACGCCTTCTCGGAGTAATTCAAGGGGTTACATATAAGCGAGCTTTCATTACTTTTACCACTTTTCGCGACGTCATTTCATGATTTTTTTCACAGAACACATTAGTGCAGTTCTTCATGAAGGAAATGTGACATTCGGCACCGTGCATGGAGACCTATTTACGACACGCATCACATGCCCTAAAATAATCACCAGCTTCAATCGACGTACAAGTCTCGGTGGTGGTGGTGGTGGTGATGGTGATGGTGGTAGTGGTGGTGGTGATGGTGGTGATGGTGGTAGTGGTGCTGGTGGTGGTGATGGTGGTGATGGTGGTGGTGGAACACCTTGCACGATGTCGCTGTTTGAGGGGAAGAAGAGGAGTCAGCGCCCTGTTCTCCTCAGGTTGTTCTCATCAGGTTGTTCTCATTAGGTTGTTCTCATCAGGTTGTTCTCCTCGGGTTGTTCTCCTCAGGTTGTTCTCCTCAGGTTGTTCTCATCAGGTTGTTCTCTTCAGGTTGTTCTCTTCGGGTTGTTCACCTCAGGTTGTTCTCATCAGGTTGTTCTCTTCGGGTTGTTCTCCTCAGGTTGTTCTCCTCAGGTTGTTCTCCTCAGTGGCGCAGGTAGACGACAACACTGACGCAGTTTGGTGCGTCGAGATGCTTAGATGCGTATTTTCCTAGCATGTAGGGCTAAGAGCGAAGGGAGGCAAACAAAAAAAGGTTAGGAAGAAAAAAAAGATGGAAAGGAGGATTAAGGGAGAAAAAACATAGATGTAGAGATAATAAAAAAATAGTGAGAAAGAGAGTTAGGAAGAAAGAGCGAAGGAATTCGTAAAAATTGAATTTATGTTTACAAAATTAAAGGCGTATCCACCAAACTAAGTTCATAACTATTAAAATAAGTTATATACATTAATCGAAATTTATATTCAAAACCGAGTTCATATTAACCGAACTCAATTTATGTTCACTAAACTGAACTCATATTGACTGAAATGAATTTAAGTTCACCAAACTCAACATATTAACCGAACTTAATTATGTTCACTAAACTATGCTTTAATTCGCCGAATTAAAATAATGTTCACCACACAGCATATATATTCACCAAAATACTAACTAAACTTGTATTCACATGAATAACTTGTATTCAGCAAACTAAACTTATTTTCAAGGAAATCAATTCATATTCACGGCACTCAATCCACATTCACGGCACTCAATCCACATTCACGACACTCAATCCACATTCACGGCACTCAATCCACATTCACGGCACTCAATCCACATTCACGGCACTCAATCCACATTCACGGCACTCAATCCACATTCATGGCACTCAATCCACATTCATGGCACTCAATCCACATTCTCCAAACAAACAAAACACTAACAACGCAGGATGCAGCTCAATAACTTCATTTTTAATCTCTTTCGTAATATGACAAACCGCCCGTGATAGAAAAATACAGAATATAGCGTTTAGGGCACATGTTTTTTTTCTTTTTTGATGTCACCAATTCCCGTTACGTACTACTCCATACAGAGTAGAACAACAGTAGTAGAACTACAACACTTCTACAAAACGGTTACCTCGTTGTAGACTATCAATAGGCATTCCAAGTCAATAATGGGTTTTGCTCCCGTTGGTCATACCTGCCAGTATGCTGTGTCTGTATTACACCCGTAACCCATCATTTTTAAAGTTTTTTTCGAACCGTTAATGATTCTTCTTGATTTCTTAATCCAAAGCTAAAGAAAATAATTATGTCGTTCTACTCACAACGAATGGTAACCATGACACCATGGGAAATCCTTTATTTAATTACCGATAGATGAGCCTTGAATTATTATTAGACTAATTCAGTAATTTTTGTTCTTGACGATGAAGGGTGTGTTCTAAACTCTTAGTCTCCTAAAAAAAACAGTGGTATTCCAGTGAAATTTTACTTTCGTGGATGGTGGGCAGGAAAGAATATCGCGTTAAACAACTTTCATGATTCAAAAAGGTACATGTGCACGAGACTCCAATGTACATACTAAGGCATCCTTTCTTTCGCCCCCTGTATTATACTTGTGTTATACCTGTTTCATATTAATTACTGGTATTATATCGATGAAAAGGCACGTTTGAAGGTTTTACAACCTGACCACAGAAATAAGGCTCAAAGATTCATCTCTCTTTTAATTCTTTAATTACATGGGAAATCAAAGAACTTCTTGATATACCAACGTATCATATTATACCCATGAACAAGACAAAACTGAAATTTCGTTACATGGTATTAGGTATGAAGTAACGTTCACCCGGTAATAGGGGTGAGTCACTCCTGTATATCTAAACATATATAAAATTGCATTATATATATAAGTAATAAAATATGTATTAGTGTGATCAAAGGGAACTGATCATTTGAATGTACAGGTGATAATTGACAGCGGTAACTTTAATGGTTTTCCTACCATAGTTATTTGAATTTCAATGACGAGTTGTCACTTTCACGGCGGTAATATCTTATTTATTTCAGGCATTAATTGCAAGTAAACTTTATTTAATTAATTAAACTTAAATTAAACGGTATGGTCTCCACACCATAATTTGTGCAGGAATCAATTGCGAAGTGTTTTTCTTAGGCTTTTATTCAATAACGACCATAAATTACATGAGAATATTTTACTGTATACTTGCCTTGTTGTTATACGTACATTTTTCTTATATTTTATAGCTTGAAAAACTTATATTGCTTATTACGTGCTTCACTGTTGTCACTTATGAATTAATGAAAAGATTGTGGATGTTTTAGTTATCATGCCTGATCTAACATAAGGGTACTTTAATTACATAATAAATAATAGTTGTCATAAAGTGATAGGTTTGAATATTATTTCATCTTGAAATGGCCGTCCTTCTCAGGCCACTTGAGTTAAGGAAAAATTTGCAGAGAAAAATATTACAAAAATATTACAATATTACAAACGATCGTCCGAGACATTCGAGAAATTTCTTCGGTGCGACTGTGCATAAAAAGTGATGTAATGGGACCGTGACTAACGCCTTATTATAGTACCTATGACGTCATGCCATCTTTTCTGATAAGGTGGTCTAGAATCTTCCCTGTGGCAGGGAAAGCTATCAACTAAGATAAAGTAATTTCTCAAGAAAATGTTTCATGAGAATGTTCAGGTGGGTGCCCAGAAAGATGACATCCTCGAAAATAAATTTCTAGAGACCAATACGGGTCCTAAAAATTATAAACTTAAGAACGATGTACAATAAATAATTTTATGTAACAAAAGTTCACTTCTGCTCAGTTCCTGGGGCCAAAGTGTGATTTTATTTCAAGTAAATAAATTGAAAAAGAAAGAATTGAATTTCAGAACTTTGTGTCTATGATCAGATGAATGAATTTTCATATTTGCCTTTCTACACTGTAAGTGACGAAAATAATACAAATATAACATAAAATGAAAGTTTACTCAAATAAAGCGCATGTTCTAGTCTTTTACAACACAAAGAGTTATAATATAACACTTCAATGCTAGCTACAAAAATGTTCTCACGTGTGTAATTGCGTAAGCGTGTCAACGCAAGTAACAGGTGTTCGTCGCACATCTGGCAGTGTCTGCAGGGCACATGTCGCTAGCGTGTCTGTGACGCGTCAGCACCAGAACCCGACCATTTTAGACAAAAACTTTCTCCACGTGGATGTCATTTGTTGCAATGGAACACGAATTGCGTTTTAGAAATTCCTCGTTGTTCAAGTATGAACAAAGGCCGAGGAACTCTTTTGATGAACATAACAGTAAGGAAATAAATGTTTCTCTTTAAATGAATTGCTCCTTCTCCAATCGCGTCATTTACTTCGAAAGTGCTCTTTAACCTCAGCTATGTATTAGTATTGTGTAGATTCATACAACTGCATTTCTAAGATACTGTTTCTATTACTTACCTGACTCAATTTGACATCAAAATAAACAATACAATTACAAAATACAAACAAATCACCAAGTTCATGACCTGGATTACGGCAATCGATGCGCATTCTCACGCATCAACAAAACTTTTAGGACAATAGACTGATTTCATGCGCAAGTAAACATCCCCCTACATTAATTGTCGGCGTGACCTTGAAGGGTTATTTTTATTTGTTTCAAAAATATACAGTGAAAATTCGTTAACTCTAAAGTTGCGACTGATGAATGGAGTCACACTTCAAGAGCCATTGTGTATTATCTTTCTCAAATATACTTGAGTTTTTCTTATCTTCTTTCCCCATATTTTTTTCCATTTCTTCCTGTTCTTTCTAAATCTTCGTCGTCCACTTCTTTCTTTTAGACTTCGTTAAGGGAGAGGGGGAAACCCCCTCCATTTGGACCCCTACTTTGGGTAGGGGGGTTGGGGGGGAGGGGGAGGATGGACGGCTTAGTGGTCACGTGTAGCGCTCACATCAGGGAAGCATGTGTTCGAATCCCGGCTGGTGTTAACAAGTTTTCCGCGAAATTATCGAGTCTTTCTCTTGGAAGAGGAAGCTTGAACCTCACATCCCTCACGCGCCAGTGGTTGTAGGGCATTGAAACCCGATCGATGTAGCATGTCAACTGCGTTGAAATTAATTCAGTTTTATTCCACAACTCAGCCTCTTGGTGCATGGAGGTCCTTAGCGGTTCATCGCTCTCCCGTGAATGGCACGTCAAGACCATCAACTTTTTTATCTTTAAACTGCACCAAGTTTGTTTTTGAACGTCATGCAAACACAGATCTTGGGTAATTTTGAAGGAAGGACTGTGGTATTTTGAGGAACTGTCTCCGATGTGAAATGTACGAGACGTATTTAAAGGTTAAACAATTTTCTCGTCGAAACAGAAAGAAACCGTTCGCCATCCCGACACCCCAGACACATTTGCTATCGGGACCAAGCCTACACAAGCAGCCCAAAATCCAGCATAAAAAAAATTCCATTTTGCCAACACACATCTCAGCTTGAGGGGCCGTCGTACGATCAGTCAAAGTCTGACGACAGCGTCGGCAGACACCCAAACACGGGCATCGAATGCAAACCTGCTCCCGATCCTGAATTCCAGGGACTAAGCAGTGCGTCGACTCCCAACCTGACATCAGAACAGGGAGCGAAGCTCGTATTCGATGCGCATACTTGAGTGTCTGCCGGCACTGTCTTCAGACTTTGACTGATCATGTAGCAAGTATCTTCTGTAAGCTGAATTCTGAGGCGGCTGGGCGACCTGGGAATCGGGCATTGCTAATTTCAGAGCGCTGAGTGTTTCCTCTTCCTAGAAGCTGGCCTGGTGAGCACGAGGAGCGGAGCTGGCTGTTGAAGTAATCGAATTTTTCTTATTTTTGTTTTCTTTAATTTCCGAAAACCGTAACCCGGAATCAGCTCAAGCCATAAGGGCTAAGCCCTGACGACTGCCAAGCCATGACGACTGTCAAGCCATGGCGACTGTCAAGCCATGGCGATTGCCAAGCCATGGCGACTGTCAAGCCATCAATTTCGGATAACAATAAAGATTGTTTAGCCATAAATATTGTTTAGCTACAAAGGTTGCCAACCCATAATGATTGTAAACCACAATGACCGCCAAGCTGATTTTGAAGCCGTAATGATTGGCAAGCCATAAAGATTGACTACCCGTAAAGATTTTCTCGCCTCAGGGATTGCCTGTCCTTGAAGAATGTCTAAATGTAAAGATTGTTAAGACGTAAAGATTGCCTAGCCGCAGATATAGTTTAAGCACAAAGATTGTTTGTTCACAAAGAGCGTGGAGACACAAAGATTATCTAAGTATAAATTTCGTGTATGAATAAAGATTTTCGAGGCCTAAATATTGTCTAAGTACAAAGAATGTGTGAGCATAAAATTATTTATACACACAGACTATCCAAACCTTGAGATTAAGGCAGACAAAGAAACAAGGAATATCGAAGAAAGAGAAATTATTTCATTGTTTACAACTCATGACGTTTAAGCAAATTATCTTTAACGAAGCAAGATGCAAATGTGGCTTAATTTAGAAGTTTCCTCACCTCCCGATCGTTGCTCTACATGAAAAAACTAAATTCTTGTGTCCGTTAAAGCACGATGTCTTTGTCAGCTGAGCAGCAGCTGACTGCGTCGTGAGCGTTCATCACACGACGCAATGTAAGAGTTTATTTTGATAAATCTTTTAAAACTGCTCAATGCATTTTTAAACTCATTTCAAGTATTTAATAAATATAAATTGTACGTTTATTTGAAGTGTTTTCTTTACATTATATTAAAAATCTACCCATAAAACTTTTAAAAAGGCCATTCATGGTGAGAGAGTGAACGCATCTGCAACGTAATTTTACATGGCCGCTTGCAGACTCGCACCCGTACATTTCTTGTCTTATACCATTTCATGACAATTTAGTCTAGTTAGATGCATTCACATGCTTATAAGACTCAGTAATTACAAGTTTAGAAAGTAATCCTAGTGATATTTTCCTCGAAAGTTGCACATTTTATGAGTCAACTATGGATCGATCTCTTCAACGCCTTCCTTTGTTCCCAGACCCATCAGCTGGGTCTCCCTCTACTGATGTGAACTGACATTTTATTACATTTCTTTTTTGGAAATCTTCATGGGCCTAGTAAAATGGTTATTTACAAACATTTCCTGTTTCTCTATAAGGTTCAATTTTATGCATACATATCACGAACTAGTTTATCCCCATCATATGGAATAGAGATTAAGACCGATATACCCATTTAAAGTTTAAAAATTTCATTTGGGATGCTTTAGTGTGAAACTGCATCAAGTTGTTTACTGTAACTCTTCAGTTACCTGAAAAAACAAATATGTTCTCGAAGCTCGAAGAAGAACTACTTTTTGGAACGGATGCTTGACTGGCGCAGAGTATATAAGAAGAAGCACGACTGCTGGGCATCATAGCTTGACGTGCATCCGAGAAGTGAACTACAACTGCGCTCTATCTTGAAGTTAATCTACGTGACAATACGCTTTATAAATCGTAAGTATGAAGCTCGGAACTGTTCATAGTTCGAAAATATTGCCGTTGGAGGCAGGCAGTTCTGGAAGTGTTGAAATAGATGAACTAGTAAAGTTAGTCATGACTCATTGTGAAAGTGGTGTGAAGGGAAGTGACATCACATGCAGGGCTGTGTATGGTTTGAAGACAATGTAGTGATGGCGGATTGACTGGTGCCAATGGATTATGACGCAATTTGCAACTACAATGAAATGCTGTGTAATTCATTCATCACAATGGCCTTCGTGGTCATTCATGTTTTGATATAATCGAACGGGTGTAGGGGGGGAAGGGTGTGGTGTATATATACAAATATATACATTTATAGTTTTTTTTTACCAAAGTAGCAAGAGTTGTTAGAGAAACCATGACTTTTTGACTTGAAATCTGGAATACCTGGGAGCACAAGGGTTTGAGAAGTTAACTTGCAGTTGCAATCATAGTTTGTGTTAACTTGGTTTGATATTGGTAGCCATGAAATGCGAGCCATCTTAAAATTTAAGCATAAAGTCAACTTTGAGAACTTGAGAATTTCATTGTGTTGGTATGTTAAGGTTAATGTATTTGAACCGTTATTGTAGTCTGTGTATTAAAACAAGATATTTTGCTAAGCATGAAGTTGAGCTGATGTGATGCTGTTAGTGTCTACATCTGTACAGGTCATTCTAGCTGATTTAAACGAAGAGATTATTAGTGTAAATGACCTTCCCAAACTATGGAACTTAGAAGCCATCAATTTTCTCCTTTAGGTTAGGAGCAAGATGGATCACGGAGGTTGAATAGGTACTCAATTCTCTGAAACAGAGGTATAGTAACTGTTTAAGTTGCCAATATTTCATACCTGAACATTTGAATGAATGGTTAGGTAATGCTGAAATAATTTTAAGCTTGTCAGAAGAATGCATGTACTTTGTTCTAATGAAGTTCTGTTATATGCAATCTCTTGCATAATTGAAACGGTATTTCACTGTCCTGCAGTGCATTTAAGTTGCTAGTAATTTATGGAAAGTTTGACTTGGTGAAAACTTCCTGTAGCACGAGTTTATTTTTAAATTTTCTTTCCCCAATGCCTCGCCTATTTGAATGCCTGTATTTTTATAAAATGTCGGGTAACTTTCACCTGAATTTTACAGCCACTGGTAACTGGGTAGGTTATTTTGGCAAATAACTGTGCTACAGTTGATTGCTTGGGTATTAGAACTTGCATGAAAGTACTGCAGGGTTGAGATTTCAAAGCAAATGCTAGGCATGGAGGGCTCTTAGGATTAACTCCTGACAAATTTTATATTCTGGCAGTAATTATCTAAATTTCATCAGGTTTCTCATTAACCACAAACCATATCTTTGTGTCTAATGTAGGATGTGAGGGTCTTTAATGTGGCCTGATTTGACTTGATCCAATTTGAGGCATGTCTGCATCAATAGTACAGAGTTTTCAAAATAAAAACTTAATGCTAATTTTATCAGCATTGGACTAGTTGACTCGCACTTGACTGAACTTCATTCAGGTTTCTAATGCCGATTGTATAGTATTATTAATGCTTCGTTGGCAGTCTGGTGCAACTCCCAGTGTAGTAACAAATACCCTTGGGTTTTGTGATGCTCTCATTTTTGAAGAATTCTATTTATGCAAAAAAAGATTAGGTGGATCATTGAAATTCAAAATCTTGACATCTAGGCCCTAAAGGACTATGATGATCAGTAGTTGGGTTGGAGGTGAAAGTTTTCCATCATGTGCTAGGGGGCTCTTGTCTTCAGGAGGAGTTGCTTCAGCCATGGATAGAAAATAACTTGTCTTTTAGGCTTATTTTGCTTCTCGGTTTTCATCTCTTCACTATCTCCAGATTTTCTCAAGTGACTTGCTGCTTCCATATGCATTGATCATGTACGGAATGACACTTTGTCCACAAGTTATAAATTTTTGGGGATCACTTCATGGCTCCCTTACCTAGCACTTCATCACAATTGTGTGGATAGGATACTTGAAATAAGCACCAATTTAAAATTCTATTTCCTACATGATCATGATCATGATCACAAGATCACGGCAACACTGATGTCAGAAATTTTTGAACTATTGAGACTGTATGGATTTGATAAAAAACCATACTTGGAAGGAGGTTTTGCCCTGGAGTTCCGCTTTGAATATTGCCTCTAAATAGCGAAATTGTTGTATCTGTGCTACAGACAAAGCAATAGCGGGACGGCTGGTTTAAGAGTTCTTCTTTCTTTTGTGTGCAGGCAATGCAGATCTTTGTGAAGACTCTGACTGGCAAGACCATCACCCTCGAGGTCGAAGCGTCCGACACCATTGAGAACGTGAAGGCGAAGATCCAGGACAAGGAAGGTATTCCTCCCGACCAACAGCGTCTCATCTTCGCTGGTAAGCAACTGGAGGACGGCCGAACTCTGTCTGATTACAACATCCAGAAAGAGTCGACCCTCCATTTGGTGCTTAGGCTCAGAGGCGGCATGCAAATTTTTGTAAAAACGCTTACTGGCAAGACCATTACCCTCGAGGTCGAAGCATCGGACACCATTGAGAACGTGAAGGCTAAGATCCAGGACAAGGAAGGCATCCCCCCTGACCAGCAGCGTCTGATCTTTGCTGGCAAGCAATTGGAAGATGGCAGAACATTGTCGGATTACAATATTCAAAAGGAATCGACCCTTCATCTCGTCCTTCGTCTGCGTGGTGGCATGCAAATTTTTGTCAAGACCTTGACTGGCAAAACCATCACATTGGAGGTCGAAGCATCGGACACCATTGAGAACGTGAAGGCTAAGATCCAGGACAAAGAAGGCATCCCTCCCGACCAACAGCGTCTTATTTTCGCCGGCAAACAGCTGGAAGATGGGCGCACTCTGTCGGATTACAACATTCAAAAAGAATCTACCCTTCATCTCGTCCTGCGTCTGCGTGGTGGCATGCAGATCTTCGTAAAGACTCTGACCGGTAAAACCATAACCCTCGAAGTTGAGGCGTCAGACACCATTGAAAATGTAAAGGCGAAAATCCAGGACAAGGAAGGTATCCCCCCTGACCAACAGCGTCTTATTTTTGCTGGCAAGCAGCTGGAGGACGGACGAACACTGTCAGATTATAATATTCAAAAAGAATCGACCCTTCATCTGGTACTCAGATTGCGCGGTGGCATGCAGATTTTTGTCAAGACTTTAACTGGTAAAACTATTACTTTGGAAGTCGAGGCTTCCGACACAATTGAGAACGTAAAAGCCAAAATTCAGGATAAGGAAGGTATTCCGCCCGACCAACAGCGTTTGATTTTTGCTGGAAAGCAGCTCGAAGACGGCCGTACGCTGTCGGACTACAATATTCAAAAGGAATCGACCCTCCATCTCGTCCTTCGTCTGCGTGGCGGCATGCAGATCTTCGTGAAGACCTTGACTGGCAAGACCATTACGCTCGAGGTCGAAGCTTCCGACACCATTGAGAACGTGAAGGCTAAAATCCAGGATAAGGAAGGCATCCCTCCCGACCAACAGCGTCTCATCTTCGCTGGTAAGCAACTGGAGGACGGCCGAACGCTGTCCGATTACAACATCCAGAAGGAATCGACCCTTCATCTTGTCCTCCGTCTGCGTGGTGGCCAGTAATCGAACTTTTAGAGTTGTATTATTTTCTTATTCGTACCGGAAAAAATATGCAATATTTGATTTATTTTGTACTTTTTCAAGTCATAGTTTATATTAGTTGATAAGGTTCACGTGAACTTCGTTTCTAAATTTATCTGATTTCTACTTGGAACTCATTAAAAACGGAATCTATGAAGAGTTTTTCTCCCTTCTCACCGTTACTTGAATGGCTGAGTAAAATAAGTCTTTAAACTGACTTATTGGCAGACCGATCGAGATAGAAAAAAATCATATTTAGCCAAGTGTAGACGGCAACTGTTGAATTAGCAATTGAAGAGAATCATTCAGTCGTCTTCTGATGTATCTTAAACAGTCGTTCCATTACGAAAGTTCACACTTAACGGATGGAACGGTCCCTCGCAACAATTTTCAGAACTGACCTGACTAGTAAGCATGCTAGGTGGAAATTTCACGATATGTACCCGAGGGCTGATGTGCGTCTATGACACAGTCAACAGAACGGGAAATTTGAGCACGGTTATCACTGCAGCACCCATCAAATTACAGAAGTTAGTGTAGTTGTTCACTGAAACCATTAATTCCCGATCTTCATGCGACCAATACTTGATTAACAAATTCCCTAACGATGACAGTTACAAATGCAGTTCCAACTTTACGTGACTGAGAGCAAATTATGAATGCATTATAGTTACAGACCACTCTTGAAACAACGTAGCTTGTCAATCTTCGCAGAATCCTGCGCCTATTAGCACGATGTAAAGTTCTAGTTCGGAAACGTCCCGAGTGCAGTATTCGCCTGTTTTATTGATTGGGCTGTGGATAGAGTAGTACGAGAACTTTATTTGGCACGCACCACAGCATATCGAAAAGAAAACTAACTACGGGCTTCGGCGTCATGAATGTTATCCCTAGTAACATGGCAGAAGTCATAAATTTTATGGATTACCGTGCATACTCCCTGCATGTAACTAGTGCTAGGCTTGTCTACCCAGACATTGACTTCATATTCTTGTTACGCTTTCACGATGTTTGGAACTTATCCTATGAAAATTGATGTCCAACGCAGCGCTTGACTCCCATCGCTCACTATAAGTAATTTCTCTAAAGCGTGGGTGATCTGGACCACGAAGCGCCGTACGTTTCGCGATCCAGTTTAATATCGTAACTTCGTTCACAAGGACAGCCGTGCAATAAAGTTGGAGACGAAGATTGCGTCTTCCGGTACAGGGTATAAGAATGAGGTGCCGGTTAAAGAGAACGAACCATTCAGTTTGAACCAGTGGGAAATCTTAATCGAGGAGACCCTCAAGGCCACCCATTCCTTGACTGATAGACAGCAGGTCGCAGCAGCCATACAGACGCGTATACAAAAGGCAGTTTCATGGAACAATAGATGAAACATCCGATGTTGTGCAGGAAAAGTAAACTGCAGTAACGTATAATGCAAGTCTCATTTAGATACACTCAAAAGGTTAGACTTAGAGCTGCCACGAGCTAGAAGAGTTTTTGTTCTAAGGTAATGATGAAATTTCTCCCTAGATCCGTAAAATTTTGGAATCGTAACTTGGATTATTGGAATACACGACGGAAAATCTTATCACAACAATGTTATGCAATACATAGCAACAATATACAGCATTATTCTGTACAGCAACTACAAAGCTTCTTGCTTGTGAAATCATTCATCACAAAAATTGGCTTTTTCTCAATCTCGCCTCGCATCACCAGAAAGGTGTACGCAAGTTAAGAAATAATTTTTAAACTGTTCGTGATGAACAAACCTTCGTAAATGACATTTTTGAAGGGAAAGAGCATACAGCACCATAGTGGCACACACATCTTCACTTCACACTAGGAGAACAAATGGGTCAAAACGATCCAAACCAAAATTTCGGAGCAGTATACCCGGCTTCAATAAAGTTTATGGTAAAATGGCCGGCACTGTTTAATTGCATTCCAATGCATTTGTTCAGCCAAAAAATCTAAGTTGACACAAATTTCCACTTCCATGTTGGTCACTCGGGTGGATGCATCATACCGGCGACCCATTCATCCTTCTAATGTTAACCGTTTGCACAAGAGCGTACACTGAATTATAATCCGGTCAGAATGTAAAACAAAGATGCTGCATCACCTTGACCAAAACGTAAACCCTTTCTCTCATGAACGTATCATACAATTCACAGCTTGCAAAAGTGTAGACAGCGGATCTTATGTAGAAAAATGTTTTAAAAATAAACTTTTAGAAAACCATGTCTGAGAACTTGTTGGCTGCCTTCGTAAATACATGACACCTCTCAAACAGACGCGTCTGAATAAAACAGTACGACCATGAAACATTTGCTTCGACCACAAGTGGACCGAATATTTTTCTTTACTCGAGTTCGCACTTTCATCGAAAAAGGCATCGTCGTGCCGAGCATTATTCAATACTTCAGTATAAAATAAACTCCAGCTAACAATTTTTCAAGTTTAACAACAGTGAGTCAAGAAAGAAAGGGCAGATGGCGAAACGAAATTATCGTCAATGCATACCTTCGATATAGTTACAACCAATATTAACCTAAGCAGCAAAACCCTTCTATGCTAATGATTTCTTAGTTTCAATGGTAATTCAACAATGAAACTAACTTTTCTCGTGAAGAAAGGATAGAGAATGCCAACGTGCAAGGCAGTGTACTGCAGATTATTTACTATTTACATCAACGACAACGTTTATTAGACTGGGGCGGCCGAGTTGTATGTACATGCCCTCGTGCCCTCGATTGATGACAGCTAAACATTCAAACTTCACTCAGAAGTTTGAAACATTCATTTCTGATGAGAATCAGAGAGCACTGGGCAGTAAAAAAAAAAACTTCACGAATGATCAGTATTTCCAAGTGGTATTCGTGACTACAGCTTCCCAGCACCTTAACTTCTATCCATCTTACGTATGAATATGACCTGCGAGTATGAACTAACTTATGAATGGTGATCAGTTGAAGAGAGTTCGAGTCTCGCTTATAGCATCGTTACAATTAAGCTGCTAGAATAAATCCCACTTGAGAACAGACTACACAACTAAGTAAAATCAACGAATCAACTCAAATACTACGTCTTTAACAAGCACCAAAATCGCCAACACGAGATTTCTTTTCCAAGAACGGAACCTAAATTCCGCGTCATTTAACCAAAGAATTCGACAGATCTCGGCCACCCGACGGAAGCAATGACACAATCCTAAGCGTCATAGAGCAAGAGATGGCGTTACAACTCAAGAGCTGGGTCATCGTACTGATGAGAGGGGCGTGATGGTAGCAGTAACACAGATTTCACTGCCGTTGACTACGAAATGAGTCCACCTTTTGCGTCACCTCAGAGGTAATAATTCAGTGATGAGACATGGGTGAACCGGGGTAGACATGTTGGTGTGGTGTCACCTTCAAAATGGTCTCTCTTTCCCCAAGTTATTGACGTTACAAGAACTTTTTCGACGTTTTAAAGCTGAAATTTTGCTTTGATACTAGCTACAGTTCACCGCAAGAAAAGACTACGACAGACCGCGGGATGCAGTTAATCTCCGCAGCAGCCATTCTATCCAAGTCCAAAATAGAAAATGCACATGAGAACCCAACAGCGGCACTTCAGTGACCACGTACACTTAATCATTCACAAAAAATATTTTCGAAATTTCTGACCAAATACTTCCAACCGACCAAGTTGCGTCCATCCGAAACTTAGCACGGAATAAAACGACTGAAATTCAAATGAAAATTCAATAAGCTAAACCCATGTCGCCGCTTGATACACGCAGGCTATATCAGGGAAAGGATCTATCGATACATTATCTCCGGTAGGAATATCCCAGCGTATCATCCCCAGTAGTAAAACAACTACGTATTATTTCCGGTAGAAATATCATTACGTATCAATTCTAACAGGTCATTGTTCCAGTCAAACAAGTTATATTAGATAATACAAAATTCCGGCTCGAAAGCCTCAACATATCGACAGTAATCGAACATTAGAAAAAATGCTCCTTAACCCGCAAGTTACGACAACACTAGCACTTGAGTCACTGAATCGTAAATACAGCGTGACAAAGAGAAATGGTCAAAAATTTATCATATATTTCAGGTGCCTATGTTACATCGATGGTACCTGAAAAGTGTCCATGTTCAGGCATTAATCAATGTTACTTCTTGAATGAATACATGATTAGTTTCGGTACCGTAAGATGAAACACCCGCGACATTTTCATATCGTAACAAAAGATAGCAAAAACATTTTCAACTCTGTAACAGAGATACGTGAACCATTTTTATTTCGTAATAAGAGGTACCTCAAGGATTTTCATTTGGTAACAGAAGATACCTCGAACACCTAACACAAGCGCTTTCGACTACACTTCTTCATAGCGCCCACACTTCACGAGTGAAAACACGGTGCTTTCAGCTCCCGTCTCGGGCACACCATTTAGCCCTTTAGACGAACCCGAAGTTTTTAGTTTTGATGGCCAAAAGGAGCTTGGTGTTGAGTATGCTGCGGGACGAGTAGAGCGGGATGTACAGTCTACTGATGCAGGTGTTGGCGGTGGGTAGATGAGAGTCATCGGCAGGTCGTATGGTCACGGAGGGGAGGGGCTGGAACCCTTCTTCAGAAGCAGGCAAAGCAGGGGACCCTGTCCAGAAATAGACCAGGTCCTGCTTCTCTTGGGTCGTCATCTTCTCGACGATGGTCCAGAGCCAGCGCTTGAACCTGCAAATGGAGTATTTTGGTTTGTGCTATCTTTTTAACTCTGGTAATTCAAATGGGGAATGGCTTTGGAAAAACATTAGAGTTCACTCTACTGGTATCAAAGTCGAAAATATAGCCTTTCCTACTTATATGAAAATAGCCCCTCAGGGGGCATAGGATAGGCCATAGGCAATAGAGGTAGGTTAGTTAGGTTTGCCTATCCNTACTACTACTCATACTCATATGAAAATAGAAAATCGAGGCTTTATACAAAGAAGAAAACGGTAGCTTTCTATGATACCCAAAAGAACATAGTAGCTTTCTACCCAGAAGAAAATCGTAGCTTTCCATTAAGAAATAAAGGATAATACAAGGATGATACAAAAAATGCGGCTTTTTACCAAAAAATCAGAAAACACACAGGCACACTAGAGTAGCCACCCACACAAGGATTGCCTTGAACCTTTAAGGACTTGCATTTGCGGCGCGATGGAACGGTGAGCAGTCAGCCCATCTAATTTGTGACTACTAACGACGTCACTGTTGCCCCTTAAATTCAACAACTTGTCTACAAAAAAATAAAATAAATGAATAGATTAATTGATAACTTAATTCAAGAGCAAAAAATGAATACAAAAAAGATGAGTAAGAACCCAACAAATTAGTAAGTATAAATGAAATCACGGTTTAATTATATAACACTTCATTAGGAACAAAAAGTAAACAAACAAAACTGAAATGACATTCAGCTAAATATCCTTGGAGCAGAAGAACGCTCAAAAAATTCCCTCTTTGAACTAATTATCCTCACCTAATTCTACCGATAAGAAAATCCCGCAACACCCAAGACGTCTCTCTCCACCTGTTAAATTATGAACCGCTACCCTCACCGAAAAGACCTTCCCTTGAAGCGACATCAGAACGCATGAGATCGAGCGCCTGACCTGTTGAGCCGGTCGTTGCTCTCGGCGCTCTCATCATTGAAGCTGGTGTACCAGATGAGGGTGGTGACGTTGATCTCTCCCACACCGTTGAGCAGCAGCCGCAGGTCTTCAGGAGTGAGCCCTTCCAGGGTGGAGGCCGGGATCACGTCCAGCACCCCTTCTCTCATGCTCTGCAGCGCCTGGGGGGCGAAGGGTGTGTG
>VOMN01031471.1:0-11757 GCA_014899125.1 Orchestia grillus
ACCCCACCCAACAATTGTGAATTTGTCGGTGTCTTTGCTTTGATATTTTGATTTCCGATGATATGCTCTTAACAAGTTTTTGAATTGGAAGAAATTTAGTTTTCCTTTCTATAGGTTAAAAAGTGCATTTGTGTATTTGCAGCGAGTGGTGAGGAGCGGCCTCATACTTTGGCGATCTGATTTGTTTTTGTTATGTAATTAATTTAATTTTGCAATCAATTGTCGAGCTATTCAATTTCCGAAATTTTGCTCATTGTCAATTCAATAATTTTTTTTTCTTATCGTCGTCAGTGTAATAAATATTTTTTACCATTGCACTTTGATGTGCGAATATCAATATCACAATTACCCAATATACTGTATAGGAAGACAAACCTGATCTCGCATACAAGTATAAAATTTAACCTATTTGAAATTTATTAACCTGGCGGAAGCTTCAAGTCGCTTTTCTACGTTCATAAAGAATATATTTAGACCAACGTTGTAGAAATCTGGCAGCACACATCGACGTTAAATTTCACCTTCAGCTAGAGGGCTGAGCGCAGACAAACCCATCTTCGTAGGGATGCTTGCCGTAAATCAACCTAGAGGCGATACAGTGAAAACGAGTTACGGTGTAGTCAGTTTTTATTTCGGGTACATTTCCTGACACGATTTTTTCTCAAATGAGCATCTCTAACTAGTTCAGATACCTATAACGATTACAACTCATGATACAAACCTCCAAGCTCTTAATGATAAAAACACTTTCCAAGACAATAAAATTGGTGACCTGAACAATACGACAACCGACGTATCAATTATTGTAGGCAGAGTGTACCCTTTGACGTCTCATAATTCAGAGGCGAAATTATTCAGCTAACATTAACTCTCACACACAGTTCTATTGCGGTTGTGCGGTCCAACGCATCAAGATCAGCCACAACCCAAGTGAGAGGTCCTGAAGCCTATTAGTCATACAGCTGAACCTTCCAAAACCGGTAACTTCCGTATCGAAGGAATCACGAGCCCAGTCCCAGGTTGTACCACTCATGTTTTGGGTAGATGGAGGTACTGTATCTCAACTTTCATTAACAGTCAAGTTACAATCCCAAGGGTAAATTCTTTCTTAACCACTTGAATATCTTCATCCAACATTATAACGCGGTTCTACACGTGTTGTCGAATGAGTGAAATCCGAATTTAGGAGGTTCAACCTATATTAACTTCAGCTCACGATGAAAACATTTCAAAGTGGAGGTGGGCTTGGGAGACTAACACACGTTCAGCAGATGCATTGAATACGGCTTAAAAGTGAGCGGCATTAGCTAACCACAATAAATCCACATCCGAAAGGACAGACGATACAGCCCATTTCCTCGTCGAACTAAAATAGAAATAATCTTAAATTCAGAACACAAAAACTTCCTGAAGTCAAGCCTAAATCTGTAACTTAAATATAGTGCACACGAAATATCAGGTACTTGCCAACCTAAATGCATCAATGTGACTGACTGTTCCTAGTCACAGTACAGGAGTAATTAACGTAATTTACGGAAGTAGGGGCGTTAGCGACATACGTGCTTTGAATGTTGCTCGTAAAAGAAACTAGATTAGTCAAGATTGAAATAGAACCGATACAAATAGTGTGACACATGAAAAAGCAAGGCAAGGACTGTACGACAACGGATAAAATAGTAGAGCAGATAATACAAGCCCGAGAGAAATGAAAATATTCAGTTTCGGCGGATCTTGAAACTACCCACACATTTCGGCCGGGATAAAACGCCGATACTCACAAACCGAAGTGTGCCACAATATAGAGGAAAATTTTCATTCTAATTCGAGACTGTGAGTTGGAAAACGTCTTCATGAGCACTTATTGTCAAGTTCTCAGCGCACCTGAGGTTTTGTTACGTCCTCGATGTGCAGAGCATCTATCTATTGAGATAAAAAGGACACCTTTTCAAAGTTGATTTAGTTACTTGTGCTGATCTGATGCAGCACCGAAAGCTAGTCATACGGGTAGTCGATCCAGTACTTAGTATGTAATTAAAAAGCTCTGCAAAATCAACATCACCCTTTCTCATCAGCAAATTGAACAAACAAATTGAAAAAGAATAGACTTCTGTGAGGCTTTGAACTCAATGTCAAAATTTAAATTTCAGCTTCAAAATGGGACCCATTCTTTGCAGCGCACATCTATACCGACCCACTCCCGATAGCTCGCAGCAAACAGTTCAAATCTCCGCTCATACGAATGGATCCCATTCAGAAGTTAAAATAAAAGTTTACACAGTTAATAATACAAACTTAAGAAAAACCATGCATATTCAAAGGTTTCCAAAAATATTCCTTCAACTGATATTAAAAAATGTTGCACGATGTTCACTCCATGAAGTGTTGATATTAACCATAGCTCTGTAACCGCGTCACAGGAAGGAGGAAGGGAACGTTGCAGGTAAAGCACAAAATTTTATGAACATTGAAGTGTTCGAAGGCGATTGAAAAAGTATGAAGAGCGCGATGACTGGCGGGAGGTTTAGAGACTTTTGAATTGAACAGATTTAAACTAAATGAATTAAAAACTAATTTAGAAAGCGGAGGACGAAAGTTTTGTGCTCCTCATTTGAACAGGAAGCTCATGGAAGGCTGAGAGGTTTTTCGTCTTCAGTCTCGCAAAAATCGAAACACAACTGTGCCTATCAAAATTTTGACCGAAAGCTGTAAAAAGAAGTATCCAGAAATCCAGAGAAGATATACAAAACACTTAATTCTGAAATGAAAGTTCCACAGATAATTTTCAAGACGACTTAAGTGAAGAAAAATTACTATCACCGTTGAAAATTAATTTTTTACAAAGAGAGGCCAAGAAAACACTCAAGTTCGTACATGGATGAGTTTGAAAAAATTTAAGTTATGTCAAGAAATTTGGATCAACTTTGAAAATATTTTTGAGTTTCATTTGGCGAAAAACATCCGTAACCTTCGAGGATCTGTGGCAGCTTGGAGGCATAATTACACTACGATTGCCAATTGAAGTAAAAAACTTCTCAGACCAGATATTCGTAGAGCGAGATGATCGTTACCTCATCTTACGAAAACTGATACATGCTTTTGTTCATTAATAAGTCAACGCTACTAAGCACGTATATCTAATCCTTAAGAGAATAAAATAATGACGCGGGCTGAGACAGCGAAGGTACATTCAAATGGTCTTTGCCCTAAAAATCAAAGTCAGGACTTAAAGCAAAAAATGTCATTTGGTCGATAGAGGATAACTCTGACATGAGAGATTCAGATACCTTTTACTCTGAATCCACTCCTTGAGAATGCAGTCACCAAACATACATGATCGTACATGCGAGAAGCTACTAAGAGCTAGGGGGTGAAGAGCTGTCTATGGTGGAATAAGAAATGCATCGCGAAGCTCAGGAAAAGACAACGTGAACAGGCCTTACAAGAAGATGCAAAAAGTGGGCCTACATAATTTGATTAAAATACTCATTTTTCAAGTTTTCAACCCGCACCAAACAAACAAGAAGATGCAAAAAGTGGGCATACATATTTGATTATAATACTCATTCGTCAAGTTTTCATCCCGCACCAAACAGACAAGAAGATGCAAAAATTGGGCAGACATAATATGACCAAAATACTCATTTTTAAAGTTTTCATCCCGCACCAAACAGTATGTATTCACATTCAAAGCAATCCTACAGAACCTTTGCTTGTTCACTCTTAATTGAAGTAGCGTGTAAGCATAGGTACTTGTAAGCCGCACACGAACTACTCATGGTTTGGATGAACCATTATCATTATTTCATAAATTAGCTTTCCCAAAATGAGGTCAATTAGAATTGAAAATTATTTACAACAGGGGGTGAGGTATCTCACTTACGAAAACCATTAGCTAATCAAAATATAAAAACGTAACAGAATTTAATTACAAAATTACCTATCTAAGTAAAGTAATTAGTTCAGCTACATAAAATCGACAATAAATGACGTGTCGAGTTAGTTGTACACACTGAAATGAAGTAAAAATCGTTACACCATACCCATCAACATGATGAAAATTCAGACAGTGGCCGTGCACCACTTCCAATAAGACATATTAAAAGGAAAGATGATTGAAAGTGTCATAAAACGCACTGTTCCAAAAAGGGAGAGCTTGTGAAGATTTAGCAGTTCAGGTACAAGATTGTAGGGCGGAGTGAAGTCGCGCAAGCGTTCCCAGCGCAACCGAGGTCTCGGTTGAAGAATCGCGCGACGACGTTTACTGAACGTGCCTCCAGTGGCCCTGCAGCATAGGAAAAAAAAAACATTTTACGAAAAACCCTTCCCTGGAAAACTAGTTCGAAGACGACCCTTCCATGGCGGACGCTAAACAGCGGTACGAGTAAATTCTAACATATGTGATCCAGTTACGCCAAAAATCATTCGCACCCTTGTTTTATTCTTGAATATATTTGAACGAACCCTTCAATAGGCAACTTTTCTTAGGAATATTTATAACACACGTTTCCAATGTATTTGGGAATAAAACGCAAAATTATTTTTTTTTTAAACAATAAGAACAAATGAACCACGTTCATATTTATTCACACTCATCTCATTTCCTTTTGTGAAATCTTTCTCCTTAATAACTGCCTCCAGACGTTTTCCGTACTTCATAAGAAAATCCTCGCAGACTTCAACAGAAATTTTGGACCATTCTTCATTTACAATTGCCTTCAAGATCTACATTGATGGCTTTAACGGCCTCGATTTTCCCCTAATTTCCGATCGGACTGAGATCTGAGCTTTGGCTTGACCATGGCAAATCATTAACTTCATCGTTCTCCAACCATTTCCCAAAAGATTTTACCAGATTGTGATCGATCTCAAACTGCTATGGTGGAAGTTGGTCATAATCAAGTTATAAGATCATATCAGGTCCTATATTGAGAGCTTCGGCAGATTGTTTCAAATTTTCACTAAAAATTTTAATGTATTGATCTAGTTCCACGATTCCTTCAACCTTCACAATGCTTCCAGTTCCGTTGGCCGAAAAATACCCTTAAAACATACGACTCCTACTACCATTTTTCACAGCTGGAACAGAGTTTTTCTGTTTGAATGCTTCACCTACTCTTCTTCCGAGAAAAAAAAGTACCTTTATTAATTCCAATACGTCTTACCGTTGGGTTTTCAACGCCTTATTACTAATGACGCATGAGGGATGTGGGGTTTACGCTTCCTTTTCCAAGGGAAGTACTCTGTGGTTGCGTGAAAATCAGTGCCTGAGCCGGGAGTCGAACCCTGACTTTCCAGCTGAAAGGCTATCACGTTAACCAGTCAGCCATGGAGGCCATGGCGCACAGAAAAGTTTCGTCTGATCCAAGATCCGATGACCAAAATTGCTAGTCTCTTTATCTACATATTCTCTGGCAAAAGATAATCAGGCTTTAACGCGCGGCAAGACCTAATAGACGTCTTCCAGAGTCTGCATCCTTTCATTCCTTCCTTTTCAAGTGTTCTTTGTAGTGTTGATCACGTAATTTCGATTCCCTTCATACTGAAATTCTTACTTATCAGAATAAGAATTTCAGCACTTGTTACAAATGTTACGAAACTAAAATTATACCATAACATTCAGCCTGTGATCATAGGGTTTTTATTCAATTCCTGCACTACTTGTCTTACCGATCGATTTAAGAGCGTCTCCTTTCTTAATCGTCCTATTGAGTTATTTTCTCTCGTCCAATTTTCTCTCCAGAATAAAAATTCTACAACTGTTCACTGTCTTTTTCAGTCTCCCCACTACTCACATTCAAGATATCAGCTGGCTCATACAAAGTAGAATTTTAGAATCAAAATGAGGAAAATAATAACAATCGAGTATTTGGCCAAAGAAGTCTAATCCCTCATACAACATCATTAAGCAAACGATGAAGGAAGTCTAAAAATCTTCACTTCAAACGCTGTGCCGCTGAACAGGAACAGGTTATCTTCAAGCCTTCAAACGAGAAACAATTTCATATCCCTTGCTTTCGAACGAGAAACAATTTCATATCCCTCGCCTTCAAACGAGAAACAATTTCATATCCCTCGCCTTCAAACGAGAAACAATTTCATACCCCTCGCCTTCAAAGGAGAAACAATTTCATATCCCTCATCTTATTTAAGAGATAGAGGTTGCATCAAAAATAATGAATTGCACATTGGTTTCAAGAAACATACATACATCTTATAACAACTATTTAACAATATGATAAAGAAATGAGACTCGTGTACTACTGTAACTGATCATCCATCAGGTTGTAGCTGAACAATACAAAAATATTTATCAGCTCATCATGAAAAGTTCATTAGAACAAGTACTACAATACTGTTGAGAACAAAAGAAATGCTTACACTTTCCCCACTGAGACATCGAGTGCAGGGTTCTTTCTTGAGAGGTGTGGTGGAGGCTGAATAGAGGGTGGGCAGTGAGGCCAGCCTGGGCAGCGGAGTCCTGGGGCAGATGCCATCCACCACCACTCCACTAATGGGATACCTCTTGCAATGGTTTGTTGACAATGTCGTTATCTGCACACAAACTATATTGAGCAGTGGATCTACAGGTACACAACATTAGAAATATTTTTAGTAGAAGATAATGTATTCATGAAATACTTATCTATGTTGTGACTGGCATGGCACACATTATTTCGTCTAGAACCTACACTCTACCAAGTAGCAAGCCGTAAAAAATCAAGAATTCACCAAGTGGCATGAACACTACGACGGATATTTATCAGGCGTATATCGAACATTACATCGTCTCACCTCTCAATTCCTCTCTTCCAGATCTTTCTGTCTAACTTATATTAAATTTATAATAATCTGAAAGGAAACTTACTCTGAAAAATAGATACAACACAACAGGAAGAACTTCTTACTTTTATACATGGTATTTAAATAAGGTTATAGATCTACTATTAATGGGTAACACAAGCACCAACGCAATATTTGGATCCGCTCGATAGTCAACAACTTGTAATGACCTAGTTCCAGTAGCATCAAGATCAATGCATCAGTGAGAGCAGAGCATACGTGGAAAAGCTTAGCTGGCACGACATTCTTTCCTTCCCTAAGTTCCACTGCCAGCTACTTATGTTGTCGGCCTGATGGAGACTCCTACTTACAGCGGCGTCTAAACTCGAGGAACAAAAAAGAAAACTAGAATATTTCGGTAGTGAGTGTAGTAAATTTTCTCAAACCCTCACAGATGATTACCAGTTTTCATGCTCGGATATTTTGCATAACCTTAATCTAATAGCCTCGATTTCATTCAACACAAACTAAAAATTATACAAGCAACCATGGTGGCAGCACACCGATCAACATCATCAGAAGCAATAATAACTAGAAGTGGTACACTTTCAGCTCTCAGCCATAGAGTATACAATCTTAAGAGTGCAAAGAGAAGAGACTGTTCAGCATGGACAAAAGAGAATTGTGAATCAACACACAAGGTATATTCCTACTGAGGATTCCTTGTTCATTGTTCATAAAAATAGTAAGTTAAGAATGAAAAGGAAGGAAAGATTAAGAGACAGCTTGAAAGGTGCAAAAATTGAAAATAAAGCAGACACAAAAGATAGAAGTTCTGAAGACCCTCGTATAGCTAGGGTAACATCCCAGTGCCCCCTGGGGTTGCCAGTTTCTATAGTCTACAAAAGAGAAACTACTAACCCTAACACCTTTCCTATATCCCCAGAGGGATATACAGAAGCAACCAGAAATAATAATGCACTAAAAAAACACAATGTCATATGATCTTCACATTAAGCATGAAGGGAAAAATCACTTTCATACATTGCTGGAATTTTTTTGTTTTGTATATTTATCAGTGCATGGAACTTGAATTAGCACTGACCTGACTGTTACTGGTACTTGTACAAAAAAAAACAATCCTGTCAACGTCAATGGCTGAAACAAGTCTTTGTGTATGGTGTCAGAGGAACAGCCATTCAGTGTTTACCTAGTAAGCCTGGGAGAAAATGTAGTGGAATCTAAATATTCAATATGAATGTAGTGAGAGTAAGCAATTTGTAGTCTAGATATACTGTGAATGCCAAATCCTCAAATTACATACTTACTGTACTCAAAAAAGGAAATATTCAGAGCATAATTTTCCCACAGCTGCTGTGTAGGTAATATTGATACATATTAACACAAGTAACCAATGAATGAAAACATTCCATATTTCGCTGAAAATGGAAAGACTCATTCCATTTTGAAAGACATAATAGATGTGCAATTTTCTGAACTGTCACTTTTTACCTCAAATGGTGTCCAATACAGGCAATGACTGGAGAAACAGTAGGCAATCTAAATCTAAATTGCAATCACTGATTGCAAAAAACAAAATATGCAGACAAAAGTTTAAGAATCCTACCCTATATTTCGTGAAAACAGTCTTTACTTACACCAGTGCTGAAAAATTCTCTCTGAAGATTATCTTGTACAACATCTGCTTCAACCAGGTGCTGATTGGACATGAACCGCTTCTGAAATACAAAACAAATCAATGACAATATGTGCCACAAATTGAGTTCAACAAGTTTTGAACCTTTAATTTAGATAGAACTAAAGTATGATGAAAGGTCTTTAATAACAACAGAAACAGCTTTTCAACACAAAAAACTTGAACATTTTACACCCAAAACTGCCAGCGAAAGTGCCTACACAAATGGAAGTTGAACAATACATTCTTAAATTAAAGTACAAACTTGAGAGTGAAATAACATCCAATGAATGATTTGTGTTTCAAACCTATACTTATTATTCATAGGCAGTACTTCACAGATTTCAGATGCTTAGGCATCATTTTTAATCACTTAATGTTTAAAATTACTTGCATATCTTTAAACATGACTAAGTTGCAGTCCCAGCTAAGAAAACAATATATAGGATATTTTGACACTATGAACTGAACTACTTAAAATTTATGTTTTGAGCTTCTATATTCTGCTCATTTTCACAGAATTTAAAATTTTTTAAAACTTGGTTAAAAAGATTATACAATATGAATAATAAGTTCTGAAAATGGTGTCTAGAGAGTTTTAAATAATGAGGTTAAGAAACAAGTTCCATGTTCACAATAAGTGTAAATAAAGTTTACTGGTTAATTGAGCTTGATAAAGACTAAAAAGCAGTTATACAGTATCCTCAAATAAAAAGTACTTTTCTGCTTACTTTCTTCTTTTCAAAATAAAAGTTTGCAGTAGCCATATACGCATGCAAATCTCAGTAAATCAATAAATCTGCTGTGCAAGTATTCCAAAGAAACCTATTTCCACGGTTTGAGAGTCAGAATTGTACTCGTAGGAATGCTACGCATTTTTACAGTCTTGCTTAGTTTTGCTTATATAGTCATTTGGTCGTTGTGGATAGCTTGCACAGTGTATAACTTATTATCAGTCCGCAACATTGGAGGCTGAGTGCCATCATTCAGATTTTCCAGAAGCTTAGCTTGACTCAACCTATTTGCTTTTTGAGAGTTTGTGTTTAGACAGTATTTGGTAGAGTGAAAACTTCAAATATTTTTTCAGTACACTTCACATGGTATCATATCTGACAGAAACTGATAAAGCAAATTTCCTTTATAGTGTTTTTAATCCATCAGGAAAACCTAAGCTCTAACTGGGTCTTTAGGACTTTTATCTTCTGTGCCCATTTTGCTTCTTTCTATTTTCATGCCTTCTTTGCTGATTATTTTTTATCTTTTCTCTTTCTTCCTTCCTAATTTGCTGTTTTGATGCACAGGGGCTCTTGTGTGGGAACACACTTTGTGCACAGATTCCCCATTTTAAGTCTATATTAAGGGGTCTTTTCTCGGTCGGTGCAAGATAGGTTTCTGAAGCACTGCTATCCCTATAACTGCTGCTGCAACTTCTACTAATCAGTTGGGGTGTACTGACTTACTAATTTGGGGTACTTTTTGTTATTTACAGATACAATCCTCTCTTTTCAATACATTATAAATGCCTGATCTGCTTGCATGAGGCTTGAAATGTCTCAAAATTTCCAGTAAATTCTTTCCCATTTTATTCAGTTCACTAATAACTAACTGATTTTGCTCATAATTACTAAATATAAAAAATAAGATTCATTGCTGAAAAGATGAAGAATATTATTTCTGATTACACTAAGTTTGAACTTATCAAAGAATCAAATCATAAACATATGTTAAAACTTTGACTGCGACGTGCGCCATATATGGTACATACGATCATCTAAGCCAAGATAACATAATGAAAGTACTAATATATATGAATACAAATTTTCAATTTTCATAAAATTTGTATTAATTACTCAAATAAGCTAGTTAGGATTAGGGCTCAGTAAGTTGTTGTTCTTTTTCGGCTCAATAAGTTGTTATTGGTGGACAAGTTTTTTGATCTCTTCAAATTTTTTCCATTGCTCTTCATTGCTATACAGAGTCCTGTACTCAAATATTTTTAGCTCAATAGAAATCCATTGGACATGGTTACATGTCTTCAATAATAGAAATGCCTTGCATGTGGTTGACAGGTTGTCTAAGAGCTTATCAAGACCACCTTATGAAATAAACTTGATTTATGAGTCATAATTGTGATTAAAATATAGCAACATTATCATTCAAACACAGCCACATCTAATTTCAAACACAACCACTTATTAATTGCCAACATCCAATGTACGGCCAAACTTTCAAAGTCCACAACTGATGGAAATGTAGAAAAAATATTAGTCCTCTTGCTTACAGAAATAAAACATCCTGTTGATAAACTTGCTGAACTATCTCATCTTTCTTGGAGCCCAGTGTCCTAAACTGATGCGCAAGACAAATTATGGTAAAATTCATCCCCTCCTTCTCAACTTCTGATCAAAAGGCAGTCTGCAGCATTCAAATACCTGTGAACACTGGTTACCTGGAACATGATGTAATATTTTTTTATAGTTTTATGAAAATTAATTTGCCATAAATAGCAAAATACTACAGTTGACAGGATTTTGAAGTGTCAGAAATTTACCCTAGCTCACACAAAAAAGCCATTATTTGTTTACAAGAGGTGGACAATTGTTGGGTTCCACAGCCAACTCCCACATACACACAATATAAAAAATCTATTCACTTTCACTTTTTAGACTGATCTCTTCAACCCATAGAATGAAAATTTTACAAAATTGAAAAGAATTAAGCTTTCTCTGCAATTTTTTAGTATCTTAATTTGAATACCAACTGAGCCAAAAAAAAATAGAGCAAAAATTTGAACTCTATATCCCACATTTTAGATTTGAAGAATTTTACACACTTAAGGTGCTTCGATAGCCATTATGCAATATGGGATAATTGTAACAAATTATGCATAATGTCCTGAATAGCCCGACTATGATGGTACTCATTCCAAAAATGTACTAAATGTTCACTTTAACTACTTAATAATATGAAAAAGCANGGGAGGAAATTAAACGCTTATAACTTATACAAAATGTACGTATGAATGATACCAAATAAATTTTGAAGAAAGGTACTTCAAAATTTAATTGGTATCATACATACGTACATTTTGAATAAGTTATAAGCGTTTAATTTCCTCCTTCTTTTTTTGTGTCACCCTGTATAATACTAAGACTCTGGTCGTCCTGCTTGTTTGCTTGCTTGAAATCGTGCACACGTGGGTCAGTTGGATCAGAAATAATCGAAATTTATACTCCTCATTCAATCCTGTATTGTGGATACCGACTTAACTGCATCGGATA
>VOMN01031472.1:625-10672 GCA_014899125.1 Orchestia grillus
AGGACGTTCCCGCACCAAAGGACGTTCCTGCACCAAAGGACGTTCCTGCACCAAAGGACGTTCCCGCATCAATGTACTGTATCATCAGAGACGGAAATTCCAGTCACTTAGACCACAAGGGAAACTATTTACGAGTGCCTTTTGTATGACCTACATGATATTTAATGAAAGTAACATGGAAGTAAGTTCACAATGTTTTATTTCATTCAACTCAAATTTACATTGGAATTCTCATTCTCAATAAAAATGTACAGTGAGCAGGAAGTTTTCTCTCAAATTTTTACTAAACACCTATATCAATGGTTGACTTTTTATAAAAATAATGCAAATAATAGTGTGAAACAATCCAGGGCACCTCCATTTAACATGGTATGAATTTTCTGGCATCTGTGTTAACAATAGAAGTAGCTAAGCCTTAAATTTGAAATTCCATACCTTCAGGATTATCGTTTCCAGTCACCTTTTCAAGACACTAGCAATCGTCCCTTGGCAAAAATAGCTCGAAAAATGATGTTAAATTCTTAGGATGTCCTTTTAATTACAGTAACTCTGAGCTGAAATGTTGGTATCACTGATACTAAGGGCTTTATTTGAAAGTCTTGCTATTAGTTTAAGAATATGGATCCGGGATATTTCCCCTATCTAAATCTTTAAGAGCGTGACAGAAAGACGAATCTATCCAGCAAGCGAGCAACGACTGTAAATTAGTATATAGTGGAATAGATAATTCATCTAAGATGTGGATTAGTTCAAATCTGAGGATACTGATGTAGATTGCGAAAACAAAGGTCTATAAATCACCTTGTGAAACGTTTCTGAATGTATAGCTATGTTTCGAACACATCGACTGTTTATGGCAAAACTCCTGAATACACGGGCTCAAATATGCGAGTGATCATCTTATGTTATAAAATATTTGCATATTTTCATACTGAACGCTACCTTCGGCCTCCTCAATTTGTCTACCCATATTTCCCTCAAAAAGGGCTGTGTGAACAGTATGTTTATACATACCACGTTAATCAGTAAGATGACAGTAGAGTAAAGTGAAGGCAGTGAGTTCTTTCAAGGCAAAATATGCAATAAAATTGTTCGCTAGAAGTAAGATGACAAAAACTTCAAGCGAAAACAATCAAGAAACCAGACTGCATTAGACTCACTTTAATTGGCTAGCTGAGGGAAGGGCACTAGGGGCGAGGGCACTGAGGGCGAGGGGAAAGAGGGCGAGGGAAAGCGTGCGAGGGAAAAGAGGGCGTGGGAAAAGAGGGTGAGGGAAAAGAGGGCGAGGGNGAGGGCGAGGGAAAAAAGGGTGAGGAAAGAGAGGGCGAGGGAAGAGAGGGCGAGGGAAAAGAGGGCGAGGGAAAAGAGGGCGAGGGAAGAGAGGGCGAGGGAAGAGAGGGCGAGGGAAGAGAAATGCATTCACAGCATGCGGGTCTCAGAGGTTCCACAAGCACCAGGCAACTGTCGTGGAGCGAATTCACTCGAAAATGTTGTAAGAATAATTGATTTCAAGTTCGTTCCAGTTAGTGTAATGATGTTGAGAAGAATTGTCGTAGGGATCTGTAAAAATAAGACGTTTGTATTTTGAGTGTACGCGTGAGAGGATGTGGAAAGTTTTCAGATCAAATTGATGTATGCCCAGCATTTGAACAAAGAATGTTAACAGCTGCCCCTGATAGATTCTTTACAAACATTTTGGCATAGTTGTCAAAATTTGTTCACCTTCGCCCTATAATTAAGCAAGATTAAAATTCATGCAAATCTGAAGCAACGATTACTTGCGAAAGTCGACAGCGCTAAGCATCCACAAAATTTTAAAGGAGCCTTCATCTGACCTCAGAAACATTTGCCGGCCCAAGCTTCAGCCACAAAAAAGGGGAGATTTTTGATGTGACAATGAGATTTCCCTTCCTTTCTGGCGTGTAATCTTGTCCAGGGTTGCCTTTTACAGCATTCAAGCCACGGAGAAGTTGAGGCTATTTTCAAGCGCATGAAGTTTTTAATTTGGATGCTTAGGGCAGAATGCAAACGCGGCTTGTTGACATAATTGCCGAGTGGAGCAGCTTCGTGACTCGCATGTGAAGGCACCGCAGCTCTGCAGCCCCAGCCTGGTGTATGTCTGATCAGAAATATGGGCAGAGCATCGATCTGAAAGCCATGCTTCTTCAAGTCACAGGCTTGGGGTCTTTTGAAGAATTCGATACTCTTCAATACGGGTTGCAAACCCGTCATAGAGCATAGCTGCGTTATGTTACTATGTGATTTTTGTCTGAAAAACACTTGCTTCACATCACGGCACGGGTCTCTCCTTGGGAGCCAGCTACCGAATCACAAGTTCAAGTCTGTCTGAGACCCCAGCAGGTCTGAGGCCAGGTGTTTATGTCGCATCAGTTATTTGGTCAGGCAACGCTAACGAAATTGTACGTGTAACGTAAGCAAAATAAAAAATCTATCCTAGGATCCTAACTTTAAGTGTTCCGTGAAAAAATGATAATATATTGCTTGAATGCTCGTAATGTTGCTGTGATCCGTGGAGCTTCATGCATGTGCTGAACTCGGGTAAAGTATTGGGTTGATGATTAATTCAAAAAAATTATTAATACTAATTTTACATAAAAACTGCTGTAAGTTTTTTCTATTTTTAAGCAGCTTTAACGTAGAAATTTGTATTGTTCTACAGAGATCAGGAATAGTCATAAGGAATGAGCACTAGGAAGTACTGTATATTGGTTCATTCATAGATGCATAGAACAGTGGTCATAATAAGGTGGATTTTACCTCGAGAAAAGTAAAGCATCACAACACCTGGATCACGTGCCGCGCCTGATCAGAGTCATTGAGAGCCGCCACTGCCGACCCAAACGGTCTACAAGTCATCAGTGAACTGACTCAGCCACTTAAAGATAGCGTAATTAGAAGTAAGAGATCACACCGTGGTGCAAACAGTAGGCCAATGACCAGACTAATCGTAGAAGCTTAACATCAATATCGCACAGTGCAAGCAACTCCGAACGTACGCAAGTAGGCATGAAACACGTTAGTTTAGTAGACGTGCCTCAACACTAAGGGAAAATTAAGGATATTAAAAGCTTTTAACTGCGACAGAAATTATGCTACAAGAATTTGGGCCGCTGAAATTCGAAGCAAGAAATCTGCAATGAGCGTCCAGGTAAATTTCAAATATTTGTGATCTCAAAAAAAGGCTTCGTCCAAAGGTGACATTCAACTTAGCAGGAATGTCAAGCCGGGACTCGCAGGTGAAAACCAAGGAGATGCGTGTACTGCTGTAAAGAATCGGCAGAATTCCCACTCGGCGAGAGTACTGAAGAAAGGAATGAGATGAGCGACCACGAACTGAGAGCGTAGGAGTAGCGGAGTGGCCAGACAAACCCTGGAGGCGAAAGGGATCATGTGGGTCCCATAATAGAAATAAGGTTTGACTTAATGCGCTCCAATCCCCTTCTTCTTAATAAATCATTGATTAATAGAATCATGATCAACAGTTATAAACAAATAATGCACCTAGCTGTGATCCGTTGCTAAATATACTCACATGCCTATCAAACAGTCTAACCACCTTTGGATGAAATAATCTTTCCGCTGCACAAACAAAAACGCAAACGAAGTAGGTGACGGTGATATGCTCAATAAAGGAAATGGTGGCGGCCGAAGATAAACGCTGGAGAATACAGGAAGATCTCGCCAGCTCACAGCGGCCTCGCTATAGAACGGAAACTATGCTCATGGTGACCAATACGAACCAGCAAATGTAACGATAGTCAGGGCTGCGTATGCCACGTTGTTACATGTTATCATGCCTGATTAAACATAATTTAAATAATGATCACGAGTCTGTAGAATGGTTCGACTTGATCGAACCATCGTTATGGCAAAATAAATTTCTGAAACTATTAAAATAAAATTTTTTGAGAAGCGCAAAATAAAAATCAGCTGAGTATTTTCCTATACACTGTAGTTCAAATGTACACATTGAAATTTTGCAAGAATATGTACCACACTGGATACGCAGATATGCTGCACTTTAGGTGTATGGTATTCATTGTATGAAGAGTTCTACTTTAACGTGAATAACGTTTGCTTTCGAATTAAAATTTGCTCAACCGCTAGGTTGACGTTTTTCGAACTGTAAAATATGACATTCGATATTTTGCATCATGAGGTCTAGAGCTCTTGGACCAAACAGCTCGGAGCTGCGCACTCTGTTCATTGATCTCGATATTCAACCTGCAGAGTGTAGGTCAGGTCTGAGGGCTGTCTGCTGCGACGCCTGTTTCTTGCGCAATTGTATTGCAAAGTTTGTGATCGATTTGACGTGTTCCTTGTCTTACCCGACGTACGGACCGAGAGTCTTTGATTAATTTTCCTTTCAGTCATCTAAAGGTTTAATGAGGTAAAAAAAGTTATTCATTTTTAGACTGTAGAAAAATCTGCTCGCATCTATCATCGCAGTGCTTTTATTCTATGATTAGCACGTTAAAATATGCATAAATGTTTTTAAACATCTTAGCTTCAAAAGCGAACAACTTTCTCTCACTGAAGACGGCTCGACTACGTCCGAGTTATGGTTCAAATTGTTGGGTAAAGCGAGATATTGATCCTGTTTGATTTTTGGAGATCAATGAGTACCGCTTAACTCTAATCGGTATAAGGACATGACCAGGTCCTCGTGAACCTTTTTCATCGATGTGGAAGCGCCAATATTGGTCTTCAGTGATTTCCTGGAAGAGCGCTGAGGCTCCCATCGAATCTTGGTGGCCCACGGTCTGTAGCTCAGGCCATTTTGTTGTGTCGCGGTTCTCCATTGATTAATTTGCCCAGCCTAGCAGAAAGTTTCAAATTTACAACTTTAACACGTAGTTCAGACACATGTAGCTGTTTTCTTATATTTTGTAGGAGTTTTACTTTGACGATGATACATTCGTGATCACATTATACAGTTACGAAAAACACGAACACTCAAGTTCATGAGTCTGGCATTTTTGAAAACATATCTGAAGTTTCACTTTCTTCAATTAAGGATTCAAAATGCAGGACAGAAATAAAATAAGAAAGTTGGATTTTATCTCCATGACTGAAATAATTGAGACTGATTTAGACCGCAGTTTTCGGCGTATGTGGCGTCGTGATGAGCACTGTTTCTTCTGCCCTTCCAGCAGAGGGCTTGCTGGAGTTCATTTTGAACGTAAATTCAGAACCTGAAATTCTACAGGTCGAAATGCTATGCATAGGTACAAGTAGCATATTTCACCTATATGCATGCGTGAAATACTAAGGTATAGAAAACAAAAGCTCATATCGAGCATTTATTCTAATTTTCTGAGGTATTCATGCGATTCTTTGGATAACTTTCTAAGGCACACGTTTGGTTTGTGAAAAAATAAAGCGTATAAAAATTTGACGCATATGAAGCACAATATTATTTGTACTTGGTAACTTTTGAAGCTTTTGTCTTGCTTTTCTAATTTCATTTCAACAAGAACAACATATTTTGAATCTATTCCTGGTTTTGTCGTACAATTTCACTTTGGATCATCACCGCTATAGCCAGAATTAACCCATTAACAGGCTTGGAAACATTGCCTAAGAATGTAGCAGAAATGGTGTCATTTTTGAGCTTGGATTTTCAATCACATACGGAGATCTCTGAAGTGTGCCCTCCTGCCTTGCTGTACGAGAATGAAGCGTCGTCTTTACTGGTGACATTCTCCTGGGGTCCTCGCTGATCGCAGCTCTGATCCAACATCGAAGAACTTGGATTGCCGAGGAGCGAGAAACGCTTTTATGGCCGAGTTTTCCCTATTGAAATATGCAAATAATTGCTGAAAGGAATGCGGATAAGGTTCAATTTCTGCAATCTTCGCAGGAAGAAAGGCATGACCTGGGGGTAAAAGGTCTTGCTTCTCAGAATCTAGAGAGCCCCACTTTTTCCCACTCCGACGTGAAGAACACGTGTGTTTAGTGAGGCTGTAAAATACTTAATAACACGCACACTACGGCGACGTGTTCATGAAACATATGACAGACGTTGCAGCATCATTTATGTACAAACTTGTTTCTCATGGATCGATGTTGGAACGGAGACATAGAGTAACATCAAATAATAACACGGCTTTCATCGTTCTCCGTACGCAGCTTCTAACGTTGCAAATACTTCAGTCGATACGGGTAGCTCACCTTTTGTTTCCGCTCTCGAGTTAATGATGAAAGTAGCGGATGTACAGAACTCACGCTGAACGATCGCCTGGCAGCGTAAATTAAATTGTACTGTTCTGAAGTGGTTAAAGCTGAGTTGTTGTGTATAGTAAAGCAATAATATTTGTATAATAATGCGTATATTTTCAGTAGGAATGATCTAGCTCTCGGTTTTGTAAATTCGAAGACGACAGACCTAGGTTGTTGAGTGCAGCTTATTGTGAGCTCAGCGCTAGTTTATTTTTAAGATCGTGAAATTTTAATGTTCGAAATTGACCTTCATCAAGTACGGTTTAAGTAAGAGTCCCATTTTTAGACAGTTATATTTACAATTGGATGAATAAATAATAAAAACAAAATGTTATCTTGCAAATATACTTCCCAAACTATGCTGACATTGCGCATTTATCAACGTATCCAGGTGGCGTCAGGCTCTCTCTTCGCCCGTAGTAAATTGTTTCCCGGGAAGCGAAAATTCTCCACTGCACTCGTTCTGGATCATTCAGTTCAAATCATTTCTTTTAGGCAAAATCCATGGCCGTGTCCAGGGACCTGGAAACGTTGCTTGAGCTCCAACGCAAGGCAGCGCTGCCTAGGAAAAAATTCGCCCGACTCAACTCAGAAATTTTTACGATTGAAACGTTTTTGGGGCTCAAGTCAACAATGGAAAGAATTCGAGCGAGGGTTACGTAAAGTCTGTCCTATTTTATTTGCTTTTAGATCTCCAATCTGAAATGGATGGTAGGGTCCTACTGGGGCAGATTTTCTGGGAAATATTATAATTGAAATTGATTAAAGGTCAACTGCAGGAAATATTTGTGTGCTTAGAGATTTTCGCCTCCTTGTTTGTGCATTTAAACATTTGTCGGATCTCACTGGGAAGTTTTCAGGTGTACATGTGAAGAGGAACAATGGGATGACATTCTGAAGTATTTTGCATTGTATTTTATATAATTATTCGATCATTTTTATGTAAATACTTAAACACTCCTAAGTCGATGATCATGATTTCACATAAAGTTGATGTCTCGTGGTTTAATTTGTTTCTAGTAGCTTCACTATGCCAAAAATGGCAGAATAAATGGTGTTAAATTCTTACGGTGCTATCTTATTTACGGTAAATCCGATATGAAATAAAATCATTTTCAGCACTACTGATACGGGCTGCCTTATCTGACAGTCTCGCTATTAGTTTAGGAATACATTGTTGTGACCCTTCGAAGCACACATCATAAAAAAGATACGAGATAAGTAAATAATACCTCCGTCCTGAAAGAGGCGTAGTTGTTCCACAACATGAGATGGAGGAAGTAAAATATCTATGAACATCAAATTCAAGGAGGCCGTTTTCGCGCCCAAACGTCATCGCCTCGTGTCAACGCAGCGGGGCCCACGACGCGTTGGAACAACCATCAACACCCGACACATTACACCCCACTCCATGTGTCACAGAGTTAATATCGGCTTCCTTGTGAATTAAAATTTTCTTGGGTATTATTACCTCACAACACTAGTTAGATGACCCTTCTATTCATCATATTTTGCTCTGAATACAAACTGCACTTGATCGAAGGATTTAGGAGTCATTAATGACGCTCTCATACAGTGTACGTAACAATACGCGCTACGAGCGCGTCACGAACTTAACCCTCGTGCGGCTCACGCTGCTTGAGCGCTCGAGCGTGACCATAAGTAGAGTCTGTGATCCTCAAGCGCTAGCAGGCTATTCATTCATTCACTCGCTGGCCGTCCGCGAGTGAATGAATGAATTGCCCGCGAGTGAATAAAATTACATGGACAAATTTTCTTGAATTTATTGCGGTGCATGCGTTCAAATGTGACGCTTAACTACAGTTGTGTTGGACTCTTAGGAGTCCGTGTCCATGATTTACGTGTAACATTGTTGGACGTACGCAAATTCTTGTCCATTCCTATTTATCTATTGCCCTAAATCCACCATGAGCGCAGTAGAGCCAACAGCCCATCCAACGATCCATCACCGTCTGGTTAGTAATCCTGTCATTCATACTTAACCGCTTTCTATTCCAGTGTTCTGAGATGTGAAGGATGCATTATTTCAGATTTCCTGATTAGTCTGATTTTGACGTACTAGAGTGTTCATTTCTTTAGTCATACGAACGAATGCAATTCAACGTCAGGTACGTTAGAATTCCTGAGCGTATTGCAACGTTTAGGTAGCACTTCTTTCATTACATGAGTAAAACTGGATTGTGCATCACAATCTGTGTTCATATCTCTCAGCCAGTCGAATATTGGAAATTACGTTACCGAATTCACGGAATTCATGACGTTCATGAGATGAGAATAGAAATTAAAACATAATATCTCAAAACCACTAGGCCTTGACTCCTCTGACCCGCTTACCAAAGTAGTTTAACGTTGTTCAGTAAATTAAAGATCATTCACATATCAATCAAATACTTAACGTAATTTCTTATCTATGAATGACCGAATAAAATCATCAACGATGTTGCATGGAAATATTACAGTTCCCGAGGAGTAATCCTCGAGTGGTGGCAGCTCACCTCGATAACATGAATTAAAGCCAGTCAGTGAACGCACGAAACACTCTCTACACATATATTTCTTTCATTTAAATAGGAAATATCCACCTAACGAAGAAGCATCATATCAACAGACCCGGGAATTTATCCTATCAAAAACCTTAAGAGCGTGACAGAAAGATAGACGGACCAATCAAGCAAGCAGCACCATGGGCTATTATTGTACAGTGGGATTGTTTTGGATGGTTTCGGTTGTAAATTGTATCAAATAAAGACGGGTTTGACCTTAGGCAATTAGCTCAACGTACGTGGCTTCTGTGCATAATTAAATGCGACGTTAATAACAAAAAAAACATTGAGGCCTCATACGAAAGCGTACTACTTATCTAGAGTGCTTTTAACAAATTTCTATAACGGAGCATCAAACAAGTTTCAATATCAACGCATCAGGATCTGATCAAATGACAGGGAATAAAAGTGTAAAGCATTGTGCGAAATAACAGCAGAAGGTAGTTTTGTCATCATTGTTCACGAGAACTTACGGGAACAAAAGAAGCTGGGTCGGTGATAGGAAAAGCACATCAAGTGAAGGTGAAGCAGGTGCGGAACTGGAGCGTGGGCGTGGAGTGCGTCTCGGTGTTTGGACCAGGAAGCATCTTACCAGTAATGAGGGCATGAAGTTAAAAATTTTGTTAGAAAAGTATTTTTGCGGCAAGGGAAGAGGATATAAACGTCATTAATGAGAAATATTTAAATGAAGACAGAAATCGTCGGCGGCAATTTGCTTGGTCATACTGATGGGCGTGGGTAGCTGTGCACTTTAGTTGGACCTGGAGGAAGGGTGAAACGTCTCGTCCAGTTCAACAGGGTCACGTTAAGGACAGCAACAGCGACTAAACAGCTTACATCAGTTGATACGCCAATATACCAGCAGCTGAACACAACAACAGCAAGAACAACATTAGTAGCTTCAACTGCACACCAGCAGCAATAGGGAAAGTAATAGTAACTGCAACTGCACAGCACAGCAGCAACAAGAACAGTAATAGTCGCTACAACGATACAACAACAGCAGGAAGAACAAAAATAGTGGTTACAACTACACAACAGGACAGCAACAAGAGTAATAATAGTGGCTAAAACTGCACAACTAGGCAGCAAGAAAAGTAATAATAGTGGCTACAACTGCACAACAAGGCAGCATCATGAATAATAATAGTGGCTACAACTGCACAACAAGGCAGCATCAAGAATAATAATAGTGGCTACTGTATAAAACTACGGTCGTAGGTTAGGTTTTGATTTGATT